>JANIJG010010785.1:111827-184722 GCA_024611175.1 Megaceryle torquata | reverse complement strand
GTTCTTTACCACGAGAGTGGTGGAGCACTGGAACAGGTTGCCCAGGGAGGTGGTTGAGGCCCCATCCCTGGAGACATGCAAGTTGAGGCTTGACTGAGCTCTGAGCAACCTGCCCTAGTTGAGGATGTCCATGCTCTCAGCAGGGGAGGGTAGCTTAGATGACCTCTAGAGGTCCCTTCCAATGCAGACATTTCTATGTTTCTATGTAATGGCTGTCCAGGGGTAAAAAACTTGAGGGAAGGGATTTTACAATCAAAATTACCTGAGAATTAAAGGGTTTTAGCTGCTTGAAATTTTCATAAATAAGAAATTAACTCCCACTGCAAACAAGGAGGAATGTAGGCTACTCCAGCACAGCTTGGGCAGCTTACCTTTAGCAGCCTTGAGTTACAAGGTGGGTAGACATGACTCAGAAATCACAGGGGAAGACCTGCACAACCATAAATCTTCTAAGTCCTCTGAGGCTTATGACAATTCCTTCTTTTTTGACTTCTGTTCTGAGGAGAAGTGCATCCCATTTTCGTGGCTCAGTATGACTTTTTCAACTTAGGTGTAGTAGAAGCATGTTACAATGGCTGATGATCCCCCCTGTTAATTTGGAGTGGACATTAAAGTTGCATAAAACTTCTCTGGTATCTACCAGGTAGGGTTCATTTAATATGCCTTTTACTATGTTCAATGTGCATTTTATGCCAGCATAAAATTATTCCAAAGAATAATTCATTCATCTGGCTTGGATCCTGCATGGGGAAAGAATGAATTGTTCTCTAGAGATTTGTAACTCTGCATTTCTGTAGAGGGAGAGCTGACAAATTGCTTAGACAGTTTAAGTTAAGTGAGATGAATCCTGCCCATCACTCCTGACACATACCCTTGAAAGATAAATTTCAACTCCTTGAACTCAGTAGGATTCAAGCATCTAAATAATTTTTAGAATTTTGTCATTCATCTTAAAATCTACCAGCTCTTCATTTGTATGAACAATTGCACATTTTTATCTCACAAAGGCACTATGAATTTAAATGCAGTAAACAATGGGAAGCAGACAGTAATCATTGCAATTGAGGGCAGATGCCTTGCATGTATTCTTAATCATTGGTATTTGGAAGCAATAAAAATAAGGTTATATATTTTAGTGACTTCTGAATAACAGAAATAAGTTGGTTTTGGCTGGTGGCTTCATAAATCAAACCCGTGTGAATTTAAAATATCTGAGCCCTTTCATGTCTGAGCAACAGTTGTTTTCATGCTGTGGTAAGGAGGCCAAGTTAACACAGTCTTTCTTTAAGCCTTTGTGATTATCTTCTAATGGCAACTCTTCTCATGATTCATGAATGTAGGCATTTGTGCATAGATTATATATATATATAAGATTTACTTCTAGACGGTGCGCTATCTCTCATCATTAAATCAATGCTTGAAAATTGACTTGTGAGTGCACTGGCAAAAATTATTTCCACCAATACAAAGATCATTTCAGAGGAAAAGTTTCCATTAAGTTAAAACTTCCTCTGTTGTCCCAGTTCTTTTTTTCTAAGGAGTAAAAGTCAGTCTCATCATCATCAAATGAATATTATTTTTTGATTGTAAAGCTGAAAAGAATGCAGAAACAGTGCATGGTATTCAGGAACTCTGTTTCTTAGGAGTCTAGAGACACAAGGGCAGTGTTTGGTTATAAAGTTTTGGAGTCCATTTTCTTCTCTCCCCACCATTGTTTACTCTTCTGCTGCTTATCATTTTCAATGGAATACTAGTACCCCTTCTTCTTAAGAGACACTTAAGATTTGTTTAGGCTGGCCAAGTACTGGAAGACAAAGAAGTTGAACCTGGGTGTTCTGTATAACACTTGGGTTGCCCGACATGCTGCTTGCCAGCTATTCTCTTTAATTCTTTCCATAGTCACTTTGAAAAGGCTCTGATTTATTCCTAAGGCACAAGGAGAAAATGAACTGAAATCTTAATAAAATGTCATCGGACACACACACAAAAATAATTATTGCTAGCTTTAACACTGATTAATTCAAGTCATTAAATATTAAGGGGTTAGTTTTTCATTCAATAGCCTTCACATGATTGTCACAACATAAACCTCACATCATCCTTGAAAACAAACAGCACTTTCTGTAGCCATTTGTAGTATGTTATTTTGATGTGTTGAATCAAGATTATTGTTCATTAGGGAAGAGAAATGCTAATTTGAAGTCTGTCTGCTCCTGAGCACCAGTGTCTCTAGGAGACACCTGCAGAGCACTTCAACATATTTCATATGGAACATTATTCCATAACATGTACAAGTTTTGTTCTGAATTCAGGTATGCATATACCTTGGGTGTTATTTACTGAATGAAGCTCTACATTCATTACATCTCACTTGAACTCACAGTTATTTATGAGAAGACCAGTAAATTTCCTACACAAAATGAGACACCTCCATTTTTAAAGCTTTCATAAATTTAACTTTAGTTACAAAGTAGAAAATGTAGTTCATGTTTGAAGTAAAAGGACTATTCTTAGTTAAAAAAAAAATTAAATAAATCCGTTTATTCTTTCATGCTGTTCCTCTTTATCTTGGCTGAATCCTTTTTTTAAGTTCTGTACATCTTCTTCATAATCTTACTGGAATTCCACTGCTACTGCATTTACAGCCCTAGCACACTTGCAGAGTTCCAATAGGTCTATTTTCTTCCATTTAATGTAGGAAAAAGAAATCTTGCCTGAATACAAAACATATCTGTTTTGATTATGCAAACTGTTGTGTGTAATTTTGCATGTTCTTTTTATATCATCATGTCCATTGAATCCATTTTAAAGGGAAATCATTTTCTAGACTAAAATGTTATCCTAAGAGCAGCTCTTAGGAGCTTTTTTTTTTTTTTTGCTGACATGATTATGATTAGGAAATGTAGATCACTGCATATGAATACATTAGAAAAGAATTTTTCTGTTCTAAACTCTACAAGAGAACAAAATATACCACAAATAAATAATCAAGCATCTTTTATAAGTTTAAAAATAAGTCATGTATTGCAAAGTTTTTTTTTTAAAAAGTAGCTAGTTTGATCTGAAAAATAACATATCTAATTTACAGCAGAGAGAATCCAGCAACGTTTTTTAATTGGGTATTAGAAGTGCTTAGGTGACAGGACTGAGAACAGGTAAATCATCTAGGAATAGAAATGCTCTAAGACAGAAAGCCAGCTGGTGTAGTGCTTCCTTTGTGTCAGTGATCTGTGTTACATTCTGTAATAGGAACTGTTCAGACAGTCTGTTGCACAGCTGTTCTTCCTTAGAAACAAACAGCTAGGTCTGTTAGTGGTATCACTCTGCAGGTATTATAATGACAGTAGGGTTTGTAAATTTTTGTTTGTTTGTTTGTTTGGTTTGGTTTTTAAAAAATTTTCTTTGAGATTGGTATTCATCTTGCTGAGGTGGAGCAGCTTCACAGGATATAAATCAGAGCTGCTTTATGTTGCCATCCATGTTGCATTAAGTACTTATAATATGGCTGTAGAGGGAAACTGTTTGGACCTGTCTAATTTTTAATGTAATTTTTATGTTGCTATGATTTTGTTATATAAAAGGCATAGGAGGATTATTTTGGTGATAACTATTATAAAATATTAGAAATAATTCATAAAACACTTGCTCCTTCACAACTTTATCTGAAGACTTTAATTTACAAAGCCCAAATTTGGTTTCTGTTCCACTAACTGCTGCAGTGGTGCAAGGAGATAGGCAATTCTCAAAAGACACATTCAAATGTTTTTCAGACTTATCAAGCATATCCAGAAGAAGATGCAGCTTGGTTAACTCCATTCTCTGACTCTTCCAATGCATACAACTGATCTGGATTGCGGACTGCCAGCTTATTAGGGCAGGTTTAGTCCAGCAGTCCAAACCTTTTTAAGAAAATTGGCAATGTTCTACACTCTAAACACTGTAAAGTTATTTTCCTCCAAAGCATAGAATCGAATCATAAAGGATCATAAATATTTTTAAAGTCACAAATGAACTATGTGACACCACTAATTAGCTGATTATTTTAAAAACAAACACAAAATTAATTATGCCTGCTAGAGATTTTTTCCCCCCACGTAGTCCTTATGGAAGGAATCCGGAGAAACAAATTGTGATGATATTGAATAATGGTATTCTGGGACTGAGTTGACACTGAAGTAGTCATAGCTGTGTGTAAAATAAAGCTTAAAATGATAGTGAGATTTTGGTCTATGCTGGGGATGAAATAGGAATGTGTTGAGTTGAAATACAAGATGACAGAGGTCATACTGGGTTTAAAATGCTCTAGAGGCAGAAATGGCTGATGTGTTATTAGGACTGAAAGTAGTAACGGAGTAGTAGACATTAGAGATATTATTCCCATCAATGACTATGAGGGTTTCCACAACTAGGCAAAGTTGCAGTTTACTGTAATGTTTTTTTTCTTGTCTTCTGCCTCACTAGTGCAGGCAGGGTATCTTTGCTGCTGTCCTAATGCCTCAGTGCTTTCTGGGCTAAAGAAAGTGACCATGTGTCCTTGGTGCCAGACTTGTGCCAGAGGCACTGATAAATGGTAGGCACTGCTAAATGGAAGCCACTGCTCCTTTTATCCAGTGCTCAGTACAGGAGGAAACAGAGCTGCCACAATCCAGCTAAATTGGAGATATAACAACAAACAAGAAGAGTTGCTACCTGACACAGGACCACCAGTCCCTATGGTATGTTTTTACCCCTGTTAACCCAGCAGGTATGTCTAACTTGTTGAATATAATTTTTGAGTGCTAGAATTTATACCACAGCACAGACTGGTGTCTGGATCTAAAGTCTGGGACTCAGTACCATGCGGGCAGTATACAATTTCCTAGGCTAAATACCAGATACAGCATATTTGCAATGTAACTACAAAACTTTCTTCTCAATTTCCACCTCCAGGTGATACATGTATCTGTTCCCAGTTTCACTAAACTACACTACATGTACCTCCAAAGTACCTCAGGATCCAGACCTAGGAACCTGAATGAACATCATGACCAAAAAATTAAAAATGTGGTATTTAGCAGAACTCTCATTATTGTAGCAATTTTCTCTGCAAACATTTTAATTAAAACCAGATTGCTTCTTGCAAAAAAGTTGGAGGCTTTGAAGAATCAATTCCATGATCAAAATAAACAGCTGTTAGGTACGCCAACATAAAAAGAAGCCCCTTATTCTACTGCGTTTATTATGATACTTTTTTGGCAGAAACAGGACAACAAGGATACATTATCTCACATGGTGACAGTGCTAAATTGTCATTAGCCAGATAGGAGAAATCATTACTGTTACTTTTTGAAGTGAGAAATTAGGGATTTAATCCAAAAGCAACTGAACCTTGAATGATACAGTTGTGATAAGCACGTAGAAAGGAACTTAAGGTACAAAGTATCAGAGTAACACCAGTTGTTTTGCAGATTCAGTCAAAACAAGCTATATTATTAGTGACGTTCTGGAGTGACATGAAGGGAAGACGGGAAGGCTGTTTTTACCTTTTTGTTTTAAGAAGTGTTGTTTCAGGAAGAAAGAGTTGCTAGATGAATAGAATTAATTATTTTTATTTCCTAAATTGCCTACAAAAACAAGCACCACTGTTTGAAAAACCAAGATGATCACCAAGCAGGTCAAAGGAGAGAACTAAAAATGTGCACTTGTGTTGGGCTGTTGATATATAAGGAGAATGTTTACCTCAGGAAACCTCTGATAGTTTAGAATATTTTAATTTAGCCATTACATGTTGGTGGTTTACATAAAAATTGAAAAAGAAGTGTATGAGACATTAATCTTTTGTCCATCCCTGGGCACACACCATGAAAGTGTGTAAAAGATACAATAGTATGTTCCCTGTAGATTTGCTAATTTAATCTGGTTTCTAAATATTGTTTCTATGGCTCTTACATATTATAAATAAATAACAGTGATCCCATACATGATAGGCAAAAACTGTATTGTTTTCTTTATTTTTTAACCTTTCATACATGCTTTGTACAATGATTAAGAACTGACCTAGGCTGACATGGGAACTATATGAACTGGTTTCTATTGGCCACAAGGCTTTACTAGAAAATAATGGAATATATTTTGAACTAAAGTTTGTTTATTGAGTTAGCTTCACAGTTGACTGGAGGTAGATAAAGACTACTACTTTTCTCTCTCACTAATTTGGGAATTTTCTTATTATGTATATCAAGAACGAAATGTTTCTGAGGATAATTTTGATAGATGCTGTCATTTTTCATTTATTATGTATTTGATTTATCATATGTAATGCCAAATAGAAAGT
The DNA here is from genome assembly GCA_024611175.1 of Megaceryle torquata. NCBI lineage: Eukaryota > Metazoa > Chordata > Aves > Coraciiformes > Cerylidae > Megaceryle > Megaceryle torquata. The sequence goes on along the minus strand of JANIJG010010785.1, from coordinate 178,409 downwards.
AAAAATCTATAAAAAATATAATCATCTAATACGTGATTTAATTAGTGCATGTATGTATAAAATGTAATCTGTGGTAATTATCTATAATTATGTTTTCCTTGCAATTTAAAATAACTTGTCTTTTTCAGTAGGGAACAACCCTCTTTTTCATTTTCACCACCTTCCATAGCACTGATTGCTTTTTTGGCAAGAAAGAATTCACCACTTGGAGTAGAAAAAAAATCAAGGAGTTGGTAACTGTTTATAGTTATTCAAGGACAGAAACACTGAAGAGGAAAAGACATTTATATGGAGGTTGAGAGGCGTATTTAATTAACAGCTATCAAATAAAACAACAAGCAATGTAGATTATTAAAAAAAATCTTCCCAGAGATCTATTGCATTATTCACAGTCCTCCCATAGGAAAGTGGTAAAATCTTATGTGTTTAATTCTTAACATGAAGCTGGTGCTCCTGTTCATACACCTGCTCTCTGACACAGACAGTAGTGGAAATGGAATGTAGATACAGGAGAAGAATTAACTTTGACTGCTATTCAGGGAATTTATGAGGCATATGGGAGAATTTGCAAAGTTAGTAGGACACTAAGGTGGATAGATCTGTGGGTAGAATATAGAAAGGGAAAATAGAACTAGGTTGAAACCTTGCATATATCAGAGCATAATAATGCACTAACACAGATAGGGAAGAATTATTAAAATTCTGCAAGAAGTCTGTTAGATAATATCAAAATATGGAGAGGCCTGCCCAGGAATAGCTATAAAAAGCCTACATAAACACTTAAACGTATACACCCCAAACCCTGCATTCACAGAAGTGTGGATTGTAGAACATGTGATCAAATTTCTATAGTAATTGAAATACAAATATTTCATTATTAGAATAAAAAGCTGAAATATCAATATTTTCTATCTGCTTCACTTTGACATTTTCTCTTGAATGGATTATTTATACATTCCCATTTCAACCTGAGATAGTAAAAACTATTCCACTTGAATTTACTCTGCTAATTAGAATTTTTCCTCATATAACATCTTAGTTCTCTAGCCTGAGATACAGCCAGAGACCTGTTTTCAGCATTTGCCCACAGTGGATCACTGAGATCTTCTCAGAGAGAAGTACTAGCTTTTGAGGAATTTATCCAGTCCAAAATACATGAACATAAAATAGTTTCCATAAGACAACATGTTAATAGTAAAATTAAACTAATACCAAAAAAATAGTTTGAACAGATAGTTACAATAAATGAAATAATTTAAAATCAAATTTTTATTATGTGTTTCCTGACAAAATATTTAAGATTTGGTTCATTTTCTGAATGCATAAAAATGCATTATTTTCCTTTTAAAAGCTTGGTTAGGGTGAAAAAAGTATTTTCTCTCCATCTGACTGAGTTGAGGAGACATTATGCTGCAATTACCATGTTCTTGACTTCTGCTTGATATTTGATATGAAGAGAGAATTACTGATGGAGTTCTAGTGGCATAGTATACAATTAGGGATGGAGAGATAAAGATAATACAATGCCATAGTTGCAGTTTGAATTTTAATACTAACTCTGATGCAGATACTATCAAGATAACACAATACTAATGTCAGGAATTTTCTGTTAAATGTTGAATGAAAAAAAATTATGTATAACAATAATGAATCACGTGTAGTTTACTTTTAAAACTAGCACAGATCAAAATTAAGTAGCAATGGTATCAACTGTCTTGAAGATGCAGTAAAACAAGGCAGTAATAGGTGTAACAAAAAACTTGACCCATTAACTTCTACGTGTTTTAATTTAACTCTATCTGCCAAAGACCAGTAGTCAATGAGACTGGCATGTTGAGACCAGATACCTTGCTAAGCATTTCAAAAGCTTCACTGCGAAACTCTATTCAGCACAAGTTTGAAACCAGGTGATCTCCACAACCTGTACAGAAGGTTCTCCTCCCTTCTGTGCCCCTTAGGACCCAAGAATGCAGTCATGGCAGCATGTGCCTACATCAGTTCTTCAGTCTGGTCTCTTTCTTGGCAGTTTTTACATGGTATCATTCAAGGTGAGGTTTCCATCTTTCCACCACTTTCCTTTTTGCAGCATAAAAGTGTGACTGAAACTCCAAAATGTTTTTCCGAAGAATTTGAAACTATTTTGTCTCAATGATCTCCAGAGGTCCTTTCCAAACCCTACTATTCTATGATCTCAGAGAGAAGCCCTAAGGAGGAAAAATAACCCAGCGTTCTCAGAATATGCCTTTCTATAAACTAATTCTTGGACAACAGACAGAGATGACTGATACCGTGTATAATGGTTTTATTCACTGGGATGACATTTTTCCAGTACTATCAGGATATTTTATCTGATGGCAATTCTATTAGTTAATATTTTACACAGACAGCAGATCTTATCTGCATGATTGCAAAATAAAAAGAGTTATATTCTAGCAGTTAACATTTAAGGAATACTGGAATTGGATTTTTGAAGATGGAGGAGAGAAATAAAAAAATGGAATAAAGAAAGACAATTATCTGTAAAATTTTCAGAGGGATGTTTCAAATTTACATCCATGGCTCTGAATATGGGTTTGAGAGCCATGTTAAACAACACTGCTCCTAAAATTATTACTTCAGTCATTGTAGAAAAAACTGATGTATGGAAATAATACCAAAGACATTTGATATGCTACTTCAAACTGATAATTCCTATTTTAAAATTTATTCAGTCATGATGTCCTAGGGTATCCAAAACTTCAATTCAGTAAGGGTTTGAAATCTAATTTTTATTCCTACCCTGAATTTACCCATGGCTAATTTATATCTGAATGTGCTTTGCCAACATGGCTTGAATAGTTTATTCTTTCTCCTGATACCTGTCTGAAGAATTTACTGATAGCAATTATCCTCCCTTTAATTTTCAATCTGTTAGATGAAAAAAACCAGCAAGGTCTTTCAACACTCTTTAGTCAAGATTGACTCACCAATCACCTGTTCATCCTACTAGCCTCTCATTACTTCCTTTCAGTTTGAATTTACCCTTTATGAATATACATAAATACACACACCCATATATATATTCATACTAATTGCATTGCACAAATATAAAACCAGTGGAAGTAAGGTTCAACTCATGTACAAAAAATATGAAACTCAAATATCAAATCAATATCTCTCTTCCCTTCATTTAATCCAGTCATTAGACATAAGAAACAGGAACAGAAGAAAACTTCTTAATTTACAGTGGGATCCCTGTTCACTGAAATTTTCTCTAGCTACTTGGAGACATATTTTTTTGCTTTTATGCTATGAATATCCATGAGTATAGCTATGTTCTATTGTATATTTTTATTTCTAAAATATCAGTTCAGTTCTCTGTAAATTTTCAATATTGTGCAGCTCTTGTAATTGCATATGAGTAAATCATGCACCTTTATCATACCACTTATTCAGACTTCTTGAATATATAACTGTCAAGAAACAACTCTGCCATCATATTTCAGTTTCAGTAAAAAGATCTTATTTTATTGTGGCTTTCACTCATTCCCAGATGTCCTCCCTTCCTTGAAAGAGACAAGTCTAGGCGATGCCAGATAAAGATGAAATATCATCGCAACATATTAATTTTTATTTGAAGATCTTAAAATAGCTTTCTTATGCTTTTGCTGGAACATTTTTCATCTTGCTTGAAGGGGAAAAACATGGATATGAAAATCATCATGATAACTTCAAACTGAGTGGTATATCCTCAAAATGTGGGCTGCAAATGTAACTGCAGTGGCACATACACTTTCCAGAAATAAACAAATATATACTGTTATACTGGAGAAAACATGTCCTTTTTTGAGGCTGCACCCTTTATACATAAGTAACAAGCTGAATGTAAATCAGTAATATTTTCTAGGCATATTTATGAGATATATGTAAATAAGAAAAAGGCAAACATCTCTTATGCACATTTTAATGTTATAGGCCCGTCTTCTGATTCAGATACATAATTTTTACTTTCTTAGAGATATATCAGCACAAATTTTGTTTGGAAAAAGTGCTTTTAAAAAACAATCAGCTGATATCACTGAAGTTATTTTCACCAGTCTAGGATCTGGAAGTGTCTACTTGTCTTAGTTCAAATGAGAGAACAGTTTTAGACTAATAACACATAAAGCATGAATTATTGCAAGGTAACTATAGAGAAGTTTTTAAAACAATTTAAAATGTAAATAGATTACAAGTGCTATAAATTGTCCAGGAGGATTTTAGGATATACGTATACATCTGTAATTATATTTTTGTTCTTGCTAAATAATTTATAAAAAAAAAAAAGAACAAAAACAAAACAAAACAAACCAAAACAAAAAACCAAAACCAAAACAAAACAAAAACCAAAACAAACAAAAAAAGAAGCTTCAAATGAGGTTGCAATACAAAACAAGAAAAAAAAAGAGGGGATTAAAAAATATTTTTCATATTCCAGTGCTTTCATTATCAATCAAGATGATGGTGACTTTAAAAAATATTACCAAGGCAGCAGTCAAGTACCAGAAAGCAAGAAGGAAAAGCTCATGTAAAGTCACATCAGCAGAGTAACACCAAGTTTAATCACTTCAAGCTCTATGTTTCAATGACAAAGGGTGGAATTAGATTATTTGTATTTTTATTTACAATTTTCTGCCATATGCAGAACATATAGCACTCAGTTGTAGTTACAGTCTCTTGATTCATCTGAGCAATTTTGTATCCTGCACATAATCTCTTAATCTAATCTCAATCTGAAGGATCACTCATTTTGTTGGCATGATAAACAACTTCAAACAATCTAAATACATGTTTGTATTCTAATTATTTTCATAAGTGAGTAGCCTTGTTATAAAAGAAAAACATTTTAGCTGGAGGTAGCTTATTTTTATTCCATTTCAAGCATGAGCATACTGTACCTTCACACTGCAGTGTGTTTCTTGTAATGAAGATTTAGGTGTGCTTCCCAATATCTTAGTTCAGACCAGGGAGCTTGTTTTCTCATGGCAAGTTCTGTCCCTCCTGGACTCACTGGGGCTAGCTCTTGGCTTGTGCAGTTGGAAAAGGAGGGCTGAGAAATTAATGTAGTTTAAGCATTTGTCATCATTGTTTGTGCAGAATAACTTAATTCATAGCTAACTTGTTATGGTCAAGCGCAAATACAGGCACTCATTCATGACACCCAGAGGAGACAACATGGTTGTAACTGTTTAGACACAGAGGTAGAAATGGACGGAAGAAAGCATACTTCATCTGCTTACACTAAGGATACATGAGATGTGTTGCTCTGTCCCGCCCTTTTGCTCTTTTTCATTTACCCAGATGATTTTAAGTTCTTCCTGGAAACATGGCGTTCAGGGCCATGGGGAGAGAAACTTCTCTGTGAGAAAAATGCTTACTGAGACTTCCATCAGAGAACACTTTCAGCAGCACTACCAAGGAGCCACATTCACAAGTATATTCATGTTCTCAGGCTCAGTCCCTGTGAAGCATAATATTTAACTGCTCACCAAGACTAAAAGTGGCAGAAAGAGGGAGAGGAGTATAGAGGAAAGGAAAATACTACTTTTTCCTTTTGGCAGCAGTAATCTGTTACGTCAAGGTAACTGCCTTTGAGATGGTAATCTTATCCCTTATCACCCTGAGATAGCCACATTTGGGAAAATCATATTTACTCTTACAATTCATCTGATTTTTTAAGTCCTACCATGATTCAAGACAGGTTTATTTTTCTATAAAGTACTGCAACTATAAAATGAATAATTAATTAAAATGTAATATGTAATAATAGAACCAAAATGACAAGAAAAATCACTAGCAAATTGTAGATGCAAAGGATTTTATGTGTCCTGAAGTCTTACATTAAACTTAAGCACACAACACTTATATTGTATCATATACTTTTCCCTTGATGGTCTAAAATTGTAGCACGCAGCCAGAAGAATTCATTCACCTCAAGAGTTTGCTAGACTCAATCCAGATGCTGTATTATGTAGACAAGAACGAATGTAATAATTAAATTATTACTGGGATGCCCCCTATAAATATGTAAGCAGTTAGAATCCATCATATTAATACCAGGTCCATTCTTACTTCTGTTCTACAATAATGACCCTCTCTTGCTGCTGTTGAGTTTACCTCTTTGCCATGAGTGTCCAGTGACTCTTGTCTTCCTATTCTTATTAAAAATAAAGTCCTCCCACCCATATGCCTGGCCAGGAGATACACATTTTTATCAGCTGCTTTCAGCTGAGAGGTTGGTTAAAAGCCAGGCTGGGATGCACACCCTGCTTTTTATAACAGTACTTATTGCTGTTAAATAGCTGGCATGCTAGAGAAGCTGCTTTGCAGGCTGCATGAAGTCCCTGAGCCGTATGGTATGCAGGTCTGCTCTCCAACTTAGTATTGTTTATTTCTGTGTGTGTCAATGGTAGGATATGGAACTGTGATCTCTTTTCTTATTTAAAGATATCAATATATTTCAAAGGCAGAGGGTTGTAAAAATTATTATTGCATTGGTATGTTATCATTTATTTTAATATGAATTTCCATCTATGGTAGTCATCTCAGAGTAAACAACAGATGTATACACCTATATTATGACTTAGCACTGACACCAGTATTAAACAACAATAAGAAAACATGTCAGAAACTTTAATGACTAATAAATATGATGAGAAGAAACACTCAAAGTTCAGTTCACTTTCACAAATATGACAGAAAAAGGCACATACATCTTTTCAGATCATTATGAAATGCAGAAATTCCTAGTCAGACATATATAGTTGCTAGAAAAAAAGAAAACTAACTGAGCAGATTTGACTTTTATTACCGTTTTCCATGCCTTCCTTTGCTTCCTTTGCAACTTGTTTATAATTGTACTGTTGTAAAGATTGGATAAATAAAATGTTATTTCTGATAAAATGAAAAAGGAAAAAAATGTAGTAGAGGAAAAAAAAAGCAGTATTTAAAAAAAAATCTTTCTATATTGTATATACATATAGATAACATTGAATTTGTTAGTTGACAAAGATTGTATGTCAGGACTGTAGAGGTATGAAAAAACAAGTCCCGGTGATCACCTCGCTGAAATATTTTCTTCATTATAAGCAAGGAATAATGTTTATTTTTCACTTTGCAACTAACAAAACACAACAGAGTAAGAGTAAATGGTCTTAAGAAGGGTATAGCTGGAAACCTTAGCTATGGAAAGTGAAAAACACCTTATCACCAGGATAAGGTGTTACAAATCTTGTTTTTGTCATCTACTCCGTATTTGTATTCTCTCTGAGTGGTACAATGCATCATGAAAGTGTGTTGCAGGCAATTCTTGCAGAATATGATAAATATAAGTTCAGAGGATAACTCGTTCATCTGTACACACCCTTAACGTCTCTCAAGTTGTCCAAGAGAGGGGTGCTTACAGACAAGACAAAATGATTATGTAAAAGCAAGTCCTATCACATCTGCAGCTGATTGAAAAAAATCTTGCAGCTTGGAGCATGAACTATCTTCCATTTAGAGTAGGCCACAGAGATGTGCATTTTCAGTAACTGAACTCCATCTACATATTCTAAAGCACTGTGTTTTTTGTGAATTTTTATCACAACAGTGTTCCTCGATAATGGTTTCCTCCCATATGCCAGCTTCCACATATTCCAGGTTTCTAAAACACAAGGAAGTTTATATACTTGTCAAGAAGGAGTCATAATCCTAAACTGTCAGCAAGTGTCGGAATCACAAAATTCTCACTGGTTTTTGTTGTGGTGGGTTTTTTTTTTGTTGTTGGTTTGGCGGTTTGTTTGGTTTTTTTGTGGGGTTTTTTTGTGGGGTTTTTTGTGTTTGGTTGGTTAGTTGGGTTTTGGTTTGGTTTTTGGTTTTTTTTTTTTTTTTTTTTTTTTTTTTTTTTTTTTTTTGTTTGGTTAGGTTTTGGTTATTTTTAGCATGCACATTTATCCACTTCTAATATATTCACAGAACTCAGGATCATCCTATTGACCTGACTGTACACATTCTATAGAGTTTGGTAACTAAAGTCTAAAGTCTTTCAGCTTTGTATCTTTATTCTTATGGTCAGTTATCCTCCCCCTGCCATTATTAAACTGACTTAGTTAAATTTGGGCTCAAATTAAGTTGCAAATTCTTTAGACTGGTAATGTATATGATGAAACAATAAAATGTTATCCTACCTCAGACACTGGATATGATAGTACCACTACTGGTAAATAACCACTTAGCAAATTTAGACATTTTTGCACAGCTATTACCCCTTATCAGAAGGATTTTCAGGAAATAATTTATAAAGAGTCAAGTCAAATGCACATTGCCAGAAGAGGGATGATTTCATGAAGTCATCTTTGTCCAGTTGTAGTATGTTGTTATAATATTTCTCATTACTTGTTGAAAAGCTTTCAATTCACTCTTCACTTGAGTACTTGATAACTAACTTGGAGAAAGCAGGTCTTGAACTTACTGAATTTGAGCTATAAGTGACTTAAACACTTTGGAAATTTGTACTATATAAATTTAGGTTGATTTACAATTGTGAAAGGAATTTCTAAGAAGATAGAAAACTTTTCAACCTTTGTATAATGAGTCTGAATAAAGACTTCTAAAGGTTGTAGAAAGTTTGAATCTTTTCTGACAATACTTTTTTATATAAACCTGGAAAGGAAATTTTAAACTTGGCCTATAAAAAAAGTTTTACTCTACCATATGCAGTTCATTCCATTTTTATATTTCTCAAAATGTCTATTTTCTTAGGCCACAATATATAAAGAGATACATGTATCTAATTTGCATATACCTATGCAGTTAATCCAAGGAAATTTTTGGTTTTTATGCATGACTGTGTGCATTTATTAGAAAAGCTAATTACAATCTAAAAGTTTATTTGAAGCCAAGGAAGCTACAGAGTTAATGGAAGTTAAAGTAAAAAGTGATGACAGTAATATAGATAAAATATATTTACAAAATACTGAATTCTATTAGATGTTTTATAAACTTGTTCCAAAATGGATGGTTAGGATATAAACGACACTGATAAATCTGATTGTCCCATTTAAGAATGTTTTTCAATAAATAACATAATTGTGGGTGTCAGGCCCTCTTGATAAGGCACAGACTGAGGATAGGATAGGATTCAGTTCACCTAAATTTAACAGCCTAGGAGATGGTTGCATATTCTAAGCTAAGTGATAGCTTTTCTCTGTGATGAGCATCTTCACAGTGCAGCTCACAACACCTTTCTAGGATAGCTGGGGTAATCACCCTTCTGGAGGTTGTACCTCTCCCATTGACTGAAGGGAAAGCTTAGAAGATGTATGAAGACAAGATACCTAATTTTCCTATATAAAATCATATGAAAAAAACCTTCAAACTATGACTTATGCTTTCCACAATAAAATAACAATAGTCTTAACTAATAGCTTATTAGTAGCCACATTTACAACAGTAGGATGATCCACATGCTTTAGGTTACACAGGTGCTCAAATGTTTTGCTTGACCTTGGTTTAAATCTGCATGGTGTGGTCCTCTTTCCTCTTTCAGTTGCGGTCAGTTGCAGTTCTGTAAGCTGAAGTTTACCAACCCCAGACTGCTTTCAGTAGCTGCAATCCTCTTAGTTTTCCTGGCTGAGCTGCTGCTGAGATTGCTTTCTAGGCTATTAAAATTAAAATGAGCCAGCATAAACCATTGAAATAATAGATCTTTTTTGCTTGCCTGCTTTGCTAACCCAACTCACTTTGAAATAAATTAGGGAATGATCACACAAGCAATTTAACCAGTGGATCTGGCAGAGCAGTGTTCTCTGGCAAGAGGATGGCAACAAACAGTTGGGGGTTGGCTGGGGTTGGTAATCTCTTCAGCTGGTCCTATGGGAGCAGTAATGCAGAAACAATTACACAAAGCTCCCAACTGTATCTTCTTTTGAAGAACATCATTTGTTTTTGTCCAATAGTCTTCAGTTCCCTCATTTACCACCAGAAATAATGCCATGGTTTCCTATTTCTAATGTAAATGAATGTAAAAGAAAGAACTTCATATTCTAAGTAAATAAACCTCACACTATATGTGCCACATTTAGATGCATTTGTATTGAGTATACAACTCCAAATTGTAAGGAAATCTTTCAGTTTACAGACAGAATTTTTGATGAAGTTTTTTATAGAAACAAAATGCCTTAGAAATTTAAAATATCTGTTCTAGTGAGATATTACAGGAGAACTCTTGGAGTTGTTATAGGTTTACAAAAAGAGAAGAAAACCAAAAAGATAAACTGCTTTACTACTGTTTTTTTGGCATAATTATCTTGGAAGCTGATGAAAAAAAAATAAAAAGGATATATTCCTTTCTAATTCCTTGTATCTAACATGTTTAAATACTGCAATTTATCCATTAAATGTTGTGGTCATGTCTCTTGTTGGCAAACTTGTTCAAAAAGAGAACATCTCTACAGTTTCTGTGTTGGTAATCTAGCTGTTTGTCATTACTGTTAATGTTTAAAGGAATCTAATTCTTAAACACAAAAAGGATATTCTTCTGCTCTCTTCTGCCCTTATGACTGTCACCCTATCTTGCTCTTTTATGAATTACCCGAATGTGATTTCTACGTGACCTGATAATCTATAAAGAAAATTGGTGGCTCAAACAATTTTCTCTAAAACATGTTTGCTCATGTTCAAAAGTTCATAATAACTCATCTGTAAGTTAAGTTTTCCATGTACCATTGTTTAAATTTTAGATAATTAATATTGTTTTATATAATTGCTGCCTTGGATTTTAAAATAATATTTCAAGATGCAATCAAGATTTATACTTTGTAATTAATAGGTATATATACCAATGTAAAAAATTTATTAATTATTACTGCCTTAGACATTTTGCAATATGGTTGAATTTTTCAGACATTATGGATAAGTTATTTGGCAAATTTTTAACAGGAATTCCACTTGCTAAAGTTATAATGCTACTCTGAGAGTCTAAATCACTTCCACACTTGCAAGGTCCTTACTGTTTCTATCATATATTTAAGAATGTACTCATAATTGTATCTTACTACACAGAAAAAGTGAGATAAGATTTACTCAGACTAATTCTCTTTTGTTAAATGTTTTTAATTTATTTGTTGTGAAGAAAGTTCGTATAATTTTTTACTATTTTTGTATGATATAAATTTTGAACTATTTCTAATTAATGTGAGCAATCAGAATGCCATACTCTTTTGTCACTGTGGTGACTGGGCTTTGCTGGTAATTGAATGGTAGCCTTAAACAAGGTGAGGTCATGAAGCTTGTTTATCTGACATGAATTCTATGCCTGTGTAAGGCGGAAAAAGGATGTTTTTTTGCCCTCAGGGTATTAGTCATGGTCCATAGGTTCGTGGGAAAAATGTAGGAAGTCTCAAAAGTTTGTTCCTATTATTTCATTTTTCTTAGACTTCATTTGAATCCCAAAGTGAATTTTCTATTATTCCTTTGAAGGGTGCATAGGAGGGTACCAACAGTCTTTGAGGAGCAACACCTGCAGTTGCATTCAAAGGCATGACTTTTCCAAGCAGTTTCTGAGCTGCCTGGTATTGTCCCAGGAAGGATAAAGACCTAGGTTTTTTACCTGACTGGCAGAACATTCCACCACCAATAGAACTCTAAACATTGTTTTAGAAGTAATGAGTCCTGCTGGTTTCATCCTGCAAGACCTTGAAATCCCACAGGGCAGTGTGGTTAGAAATAAAACAGAAAGCTGAGTTTTTTAATGAGTTTCCTATCCACAGATGCCATCAAGCTTTTATACTATTCATTTTATTTCTACAGCTTCAACAAAGGAACCCAGAGTTGTGGGCAATACTCTGACAAGTGCAGTTCACAAACTTGGCAGAAATCTAGACTTTAAACAATAAAAGATCATTGAAAGAAGTAAAAGTAAAAGCAAAATAATAAAAAATGAACTTAAATATGGGATACTTTACTTACAAAAACTGAACATAGTGTAATTCAGACAAGCTAAACTGCTTGGAACATCTAATGGGGATATGACTGCAGGTTTCCATGATGTTACAGAGGTTATGACAACAAAAAAAAGTGAACGGGGCCAGTGAGATCTCAGTGTTCATTTTGTGTATGTCCTTCAAGCAATACTAACTTGACTGTACTCAAACTCTTCACTGTGTGTAGATCTTAACTATTTGAAGTCATCCACAGAGTCAGAAAAAAAATAAGAATGCTAATGAAGAAGCAGTTTTTCTCTTATGAGAATATAAGGGTGAAAGCATCTGTGTGTACATACAGGGATGTAGAATATGCATGTGTGAGTCTGAGACAGATTACATTTTATATTACTTTTTCCCCATTTCACCTCTTTCTTTTTCACCTCTTTCACCTTTTCTTGTGACTTCCTTAACAGAAGATCCTGGAACAAATGTGGCGTAAAGAAATGCATGGTCTGTAGATCTCTTGTCGGGATTTGATAGCGTTGTTTTCCAGCCATTTTTGAGTTGTCGACTTTGCTGGTTTTTTAGATGGCAAAACTATTGATGACATATAAAAATCAAACATTTCTTAAAGCAGTAACAGTATGAACTCATTAGGTGCATGTAAAGCACAGTTGTTGTGCTCTAAATTTTAAGATTTGTCATTGGTTTAGTTTTCATTGCTACAAGAAAGGATACAATCTGTAAAAAACCTTTACAAGCTGTAGAGAGCTAGCAGAAAAAATTATAAAAAGTCAGAAGTTAGCACAAGTCAGTGTTAGGTTAATGATTGAACTACATGATCTTAAAGGTCTTTTCCAATCTAGAAAATTCTACAATTCTGTGAATCTCTTTCTGTTCAGCTTTAAATTCTGAAAATGGTGTTTACATCCTATCTAGATTTATACATCTGTAATTTCAGCTGTGGACTGTAAACACTGAGTCAGGCTCAGCCTATTGACTGAGTAGGCCCAGTAGGTTGAAATGAAGAGATGAGTTCAAACTCCTCCAACTTCTGTGTACTTTCATTCTAAGAATTTTCCAGGGCTCTCAGAAGCACTTACACAATCAGTATTTCCAGCTCCACATTTTGGCACTTCTCAAATCTGCACATCTCTCATTCCGTCCTCCCTTAGTATCTTATGCTAATTAGCTGTACAATGTTTAAGTTTTACTATTTAATATTGAAGGGAGACTGCCATTCTATCCTCATGGAAATGTTTCCCTTTTATTTTAAATACATCATGAATTACTTGTCATAAAGATAGCATTTAGCAATGGAAGAACTGTCTTTTAAAGAATACATATGCACATACGTGCTACTTAATCATATATGCATGCATATACACATGTACATATTAATGTACATAGTAGTCTACCAGACCTCATTTGTACAGAACAAAACAATGTAGGATTAAAGTGTTCTACCTTTTTAATTAAGAAACTTCAAGATTATTATAAATTTAGTATCTAATGTATACTGCTGACAATAATGATTAACTGGACATCCACTGAGAATTTCCAATATATGGTATGTCTTATGGGTTTTAAAATAAAATTTAAATTATTTAGTAATCAAGTGGCATATTAAATATATAGCCTGCAACTACACATTCTTACCACTTCTGCCTAAATGCTTACTCCCATATTCCCCTCTGCAGAGCTCAATTTAACACATTGAAACTGTTTGGCACTTGTTTACAATGAAATTTTGTCATTTCTCAAATCCGAACTCCTCTCCTCTGTTTATATTTTACTAACAATGAACAAATCATGATTATTTCATAGCATCTAGTTTTGTACCAAAGTCTAAAATTAGATTCCAGCCCTGTGACTGAATCTACAGCAGCATATGTGTCTACTCAGCACTCCAGTCACTTTAAGTAGGCTCTGGTTTGGTATGGGAATATTGAGCACAACATTTGGTTTTGACAGTTTGGTATTTGGGGCATAGACTGCTTTTCTAATGTGTCTGTAGTACCTACTATATTTTGGTAATATCCTGAAAAAGCTGATTAATATGTAATTAGAATGCAGAAAAAGTAATATTAAAGGAATAAAGGCAAATTAATGCTTTGTTTGATTTAAGCCTATATGGTTGTTTATGGTAAAACCTCAAGTTTGGTTTGTGTTTTTTTGTTTGTTTGTTTTGGGGTTTTTTTTGTTTGGTTGGTTGGTTGGGGTTTTTCTTTTTTTTTGTATTTCAATACTGTTCACACTGAAAAAGGCCCCAGAAATTATTAAAATATTAAATAAGGTAAGATGGACATTTTTTAAAAAATATGTTGAAAGTTATGTTTTTTCTAGTTGAGGGCAAGTTTAAGTGCAAACTAGTATTTTGAATACTTATCATGAGATATCAAACAGCATGTGCTTTCTATTTATATTGGTTACCAATCTCAATATTCAGAGGAAGAGTGTATAAAGTTAACAAGCAATTATTTGGCAAATTAGTACTCAACAACCCTGAGTAAATAGGAAGTTTGAAACCTATCTGTTATACAGCTACTTTAATTTGCATAGCACACTGGTGTGTTTGCTTTGCAAATACTTTGCAATGAATCATCATTTGTACTATACAGTCCAAAGAAAAGCAATCAAAATTCACAGCAAGACAATGAAATTAATTATAACTGTTGAATTCTGTGGTGGTAATTCCTCCTCATGCAGGAAGATTAATTGCATTGCACTTTCCTTGCACTCCACTAAATGATCTGATGAATGTATAATCATTTACAGATTTCTCAAATGCTGAAAATTGATTACCTTTGATTAGCTCTGATCTGCACAAAGAGCTCTGACAGAGTATCAGTGAAACATTACAACATTACAGACAAAGTAACAAATGATTTAATTACCAGTGTGCTTATTAATGTTAGATTCCCTGCAGTGATCCTGGCAAATCAGGGGCCTGTAATAGACCTATGGGATTCACTGAATTCCATTAGGGTTTAAATAATATTTCTCACTACTTCTCAAATCCTTCTTTTCATGGCTTCTTAATAACTCTAATTAATTCTAATTTGCACAAAAATCCATTGCATCTCCATAAACTTTTAATTAGATGTAAAGTAAGATAAGTCACTGCTTTCAGAGACTGGGGAAAATGCAAACTGTGGCTTTATATGCTTCCAAATAAGTTTTCATTAACAAAAGATATTTCTTTATAAAGCTATTTAATGAAAGTTTAGAACTAATTTTGAATTAGGCATGTGGTCCAGCTATACACTTTTAGTTGCAAACATAATAATAGTTGCTTATACACGAGGCAAGTGAAAAAACAGGATGGTAAAATGTTTAGCTAACTAAATGGTAAACATAATTTTAACACTTTTTAATGTATTGCCAATATATACATTCACTCATTTTGTTAATTGTGGTAGATAAAACACTCTGATTAAGCAGCTACACTGTACACTGAAAGACTATTTGAAAATGAAATGGCAAGGAAACACTAGCCCAGTTAGAGACCATGCTGAATGTTGTTGGCACAAACAAATCAGGCTTTTCTACGCTTATACTCGTGAACACTTAGATCAGTTCAGACTGGCAGCTTCTTTGGTTTTTGCTGGTTTTATGTCATTATATATGACATTAAATTATTATGAAGCCGTGACAATGAAAACCCAGATGATCAGAGAAGTCAAACAGAGCTCAAATTAAGCCTGTTTCTGAAAGTGTTTCTTAGAGAAAAAAATAAATGTAGGTAATTAAAAGCTTATTTAGCACTGAAGTACTAATACATAGACAACTTAAAATAATATTTTTATATTTCAGTTGTGTAGGAAAGAAGTGACTGTAATACTGCAGGTGTTACTTTGTCATTCGTAATGTACAAGACGGAAAACTTAAAAAATAGAAATATTCAGCCCCCAGTGTGGATGATTACATTTATTACATTCACTGCTGTCAGCAGCTGAAAAGCTATCCATCACACTGAAACAGCGATGAGAGTCAGAAGTCTCTTTTTGTGGAGAAATATTGAAGTCAGATTGTTGATGTCAAAAGTCAAACTCTGGTTCAACTATCTGTTTTATGAATCTGACTGAGACACATTGTGCCTGTGTTCAAACTGATATATAGCAGAGCTCATTTTAGCAAATGTGTGATTTAGAAGTCAGAAAAACATTCATACCAGCAAAATATTAAGAGGAAACTGATAGGGCACTCAACTGCTTTTATATTTAATTTTCACATCATTCAATAATAATGTATCATTTGTTTTTCAGTGATAGTTAAAAGCTTACTGTGTATGATACAATGATGTTATCATACTTGCATATAGCAGTCACAAAAATAATTTATAAATGCACAAAAACATTTGAAACATAACCACTTTTACCACACTAGCATAGACTTTTCTTTTGGCATCAGACTATTCATTTTTCCATTTATTTTGGATGCACATACACACATACATTATTTGTGAATGATATATTCCTTTATTTTCAGAAGGTGAAGGGAAGACTTACATGGAGGTATACTGATATAAGGATGAAACAGTGCACATATAATAACAGAGAGAGAAAATCCTGTGTAGACATTATGAGCAAAAAAAAAAAAAAAAAAGAAAAGAAGAATATTTTAAGCCCTGAAAGACTGATTACATGTTCACCGTTGGAATTATCTATCCCTACCAACCGCAGCTACCATTCGCTGTACTTCGATACCATAAGTAGGATTCTTAGAAAAGCAGTACTGAATAAAAATGTCTAAGATATGTATTTTCAACTCTTTTCCTAATTCTTCAGGTCTGGCATTTGAAAAAGTGAAATAAATAACTGCCTTTTTAAATTTCATTAGAATTTATAAAACAGAATTTTACAAACAATTGTGAGGAAAACAGGTTCAGGATAATAAATTATATTCCATTGAAAATCACTACAATTAAATCAAGAAATGTACTCACAGCTTGGGGAGTACTACTTAATATGAGTATCTTCAGTAGTTTACATTGAATATTTCAAAAGCTTTTCTTAAGGAAGGTGCTTTGTAGCTGAGAGAAAAACGTATGCACTACACGTTATTGAACTTGCTACCGTCACTGCAGATTTTGTTCTGTTTAACAAAAACAAGCACAGTTTGTGAATTCAAGTCAGGGAGTTCCTTTTATTTTTGCTAATTTCACCATCCTTTCTCTTTTTAAGCACAGCCCTCAGGGTACATGATGTAATGGTCACCATTATAGTACAGAAGAGGAAAAAAGGGGTATCATGAAATGCAGAATTGAATGGTATTCTTAGAAAAGAAAAATGTATGCCAGATTTTTTCCAAGGGAGCTCTACTCAAAAACAAACAAATATGCAGAGAGTGTACAAAGCTTCTTGAATCATCATTAGTAGTTAGGGAAAAAAATTGGCAGAAAGAAAGTGGACTTTTTTAAAAAAAAAAAAAAAGACAAAATGGAAGGAGTAATTCAATGATACCAGATGTAACACATGACTGTGGGGATTGAAGGGTCATGAGTTTGAGTCAAAACTCAACTTCGAGTTAATTGGCTGGCAGTGGGACTGCACAAATTGCAGAGACAGAGTACTTGTTTCCTAGTGCAGGAGGTCAGCCTTCTTATGCATTTGCACTCTTTGCATGGCATCCAAGAACTAACACTTGTATTGCTAGAAGAGAGTTTACTTGCTTGTCATCTTTTTAAGAAGAAGAAAAAGAACTGGCTGAGCATAAAACAGAATGACACATTTAAAATGATTCAAAAGCTGCTCTGTCTTGAACTACATGTATTTCCTTCCTTGATTTTTTGTATCTACAAATAATCCAGAAAACAAGTGGTACACAATAGTTCCAGGGAATATTTTAGCCCAGCACTATGAATTCATCAATATGAAAACCATATATAAAATATATAATCTTAACATATTTTCTCTTTGAAAAGACCAATATAGTTCTTTCCACCTTATCCAAGTTGAACTGTTATTATGTTTAAATGAGGAAAATAATTACAGTTACTGACTTTGCTGGGGAAAAAAAAATGTAAATGTTCCTTAAAATATTTAAATGGGCAAGTGGTAAGAAATTAAAAAAAAAAAAAAAAAAAAAAGCTTCTAGCTGTGTGTGTGGAAACTCTGGCTATGTGCCCGAGACATACAGCAAAAAACAACATATGGAACTCACCAGTTCCTAAAATCCCTTTCCACAAAATTCATGCCACTCCTCACCACAATAAAATGACTCACAGAGGGGTGTGTTTTATGCCTCCCAGGCAGAACTCCATAGTCCACAATTAGTCTATCTGTTGAAAGGCCAAAATACCTTATTGTTTTACTTGCTGTATAATTATCTGTTATGATGAACTGTGATTCTAAGGACTATTGTCCCTAGGCTTGGATCTGTGTGTGGAGCAGTTCCCTGGCTGAGACCCAGGAGTGGACCTTCCATTTAGAATCCATGCCTGAGTGATTTCTCCAGTCTCTCCCCGGCTGTCTGACACAGGGACTGTTTCTGCATGATTTCTTGGGTTGATGAGAAGCAATTATTCTTTAAATGAAGTCATTCATGTCTGCCATTTTGTTTGCATATTTTTCAGCATTCACCTGTTATTAGACCTGTTTTTAAACTGTAAACTAGTTTCAAGTAGACTTTTGTGTCTCATGCAGTTTAGTAATCAGAAAAAAAAATATATGTAATGTTTTCTTCACAAATCACTCAAGCAGGAAATCTAATAGAGTGAGTTAGAAGCAAAATAGCATTTAAGAATGTCCCAGGCATTTCATTTATGAAGTGATAATGTATAAATATAATAATCTTGAGGTACTAACTAAGATTTTTAATGTGTATTCTTTAAATAAAGTCATCTGGACAAAAAGATTGCCAAAGCAGTTACTTTACATTGTTTAAAGACAGAATCCAGCAATACAGGTAGTGTAAACAAAATACTATTTAGTATTTAAGAATGTATTTGCACATAAGGCAGGCTATTGTGTGCCATTTTTCTTAATTCTTTTTGAAATGTTTAAACATTTCAAATATTGAGACTTTTTGCAAAACATTCCTTTTTGATGGGTGTCAAATTGTTACAAAAATTCCTTCACTATGTACAGAATCCTCTAAGTATTTATCAAATAATTTTCTACTTTCATTCTCAGTATCTGGCCAAGCTTTTCCATGAAGCTGTTTCCAAGGTGATGTTAGGTACAATGCCGATAAAAGGTAGCCATGTCATGAAAACAAATACTGTAGAAAGAGCTTTGTCAATTTATATTAGGCTGGATATATATTATGTAAATTTACCAAATCTTTTGCTGATTTGCCAGGCTTTTGAATGCTTTTTTTTTTTTTTTTTTTAATGAAGATGAGTGAATTTTGATAGGTGCTATTTATGTCTAAGAATCTTCTCCCAAGAAACATATTACTTTGTCACATTTTTCCCTGTGGTAAATATAAAAGACAAAAAAACCATGTAGGCCTGACAGATCTGTATATAATTGTAAAGCTTAAAATGCAAACTGAATTTCAGATATTTGAATGAATTCTGTATGTAGATAGCTGATTAAAACTGTAAATGTACATTGAAAAAAAAATGCTGAATAATTCCTATAGCTAATAATGTGAAATTAAACCAACAATATACTTTAGTTTTCGTAAAAAATGATATAAAACATTAGTAGGAAGTTGTGAGTACTTTTGAAGTGCATAATTTATCTGGGTAGAAAAGAGTTTTTTATTGTTGTTGTGGGCTGTTTTTTTAGAAGAGACTTGTACTAAGGTGACCTCTACTGTTTAAAAAAAAGGCTTGCAAAAGCAGTCCGCTCCTCAATCATCCAACAACCCTAAATTGCCAAGACAGACATGGATACTGCTGTGCTTAAATCTATTTGCTTAATTCACTGCTGTTTGGATTACTACAAATGATTTTAAGGTTTCTTTCTCATGCATTGGAAAGTTCCCCTGTCATTTACTTCCTAGCCATTTGCGTGCAAATTCTGCCTGTACTGGGATCTCTGCCATTAAATTTTCTTCACACTGAAGGGTTTTCTATGCTCCTGGCGGGGCAAAGTCATGACCCAGAAAAAAATTGATTCATGAATTCTCAGGGTGCAACTAAAGAAGAGAGGAAATATGCCTTGGCTGAGCTCCTACTAGTGACAATTTAAAACCTGTAATTAGTTTGGATTCAAGCTGCAAAAGGAATCTGAATTTAAAATGCATTAATTCAAACTGATATATTAACTTTAACAAAGTAGATCCCTTATTATGTAGAATCATTATTACAGTCTGTTTTGCTAACTGTTGGATTCCAGACTTTATTAACTTAAACTTTATTGGAAAATGCAAGTAATTGCTGGTGAACACTTTATCTATGTGATGGTTTTCCTGGCGAAAGAGAACTTTTTATTGGGGTTAGTTAGCTTTAACACCTCAGTTATGGATTCTATTTTTGTAAATTCCCATCATCCACATGCTGCACAATGGCTGAGGCCACTTACCCCCCACTGATAACAGGACCCCACATCCCCTTTAGCTAACTCCCTGACATTTCTATGAACTACACAGCTGAAATGTTATACAGTAATTAATGTTGATCCTAGCACACACACAGCCTCCAGTACAAATTAGGATAGAAAAGGTTATCATAATATTTTGCTAGCCTGTTTGGTAGACTTGAATTGCTCCCTGTGGGGGACAAACAAAAAAGTTATTTTTAAGATTTGCATGATTAAGGAGTATCTGGATATTTTATTCAAATAAAGTAAAAACTATTTTGAACATTTCATCTAGGAACTAGCCTTGGTGTTTGCACATTTTGATACCTGCAAGGTCACGGGTCCGTTAGGAGTAGTTTGCTTGTGATATGTGTTTTTGTAGGTGAAGCAATATATGGTGACTGAAACTCTTAACTAAATCTCTTTTATCTTACGGAGTTCAAATCCAGGTACAACTAGCAGCTGGATCCTCTCGGACTGTCAGTGGTGTCTGAAAAACACCCAGAGACTAAATAATTTAGATTACACCATTCCAACCTGTATAATTGTTTAAATGAGTAATGCAGTCACTAACTGAAAGAGGTCAACCATCTGCAGAGGAAACACAGAATTTGGTTTCATTTCCAAACAAACTTTTGAAGCGCAATACTGTGGGAGGTAGAAAAAAGTCTGCTGACAGATCAATGGCTTATCTGCTACGCCAAGGTTAAAACTTCTATCACTTGCAGAAACCAACATTAACAGAAAATGCTCCTGAGGGAGTAGGTTTAGCACAAATAAAGTTTTATCCACCCAATATGCTATCAATTGTCTTTTTTATTTTTCTGTGGTTTACCGTAAATGTGTCTTAAAAAGCTATGATTAATATTGATAGGTTCTCATTATGCGTTAAGGAAGACCACAGTCTTTATTTAAATATTTTTTGAAGAAATATAGATTAATCACAGAATTGTTGAAAAGTACGTGGCTTGTCATTTTTCTCTTTAAGAAAGAAAAAAAATACAAAAATGGCTACTAGGTTAGGAACTACAATTCCATATGCCTTCTGAAATTGCGAAGAGAACAGGTTCCTCATCCTTAAGCAGACATTTGTGCGTATGTGTCCTGAATTTTTTATTATTTAGCACATATGAATACATAGTATTTGCCTTCCCACTCACACGTTAATATGCCCATTTTCATAAGTAATGAAGGATTTTGCATGAATAAGAGTCGTTTAGCTTATTTATTTATTTTTTAAAAAATTTAAATCTCATGGTACAATTCCTCTCACCAATTTGTGCACAGTAAACTCAATGTGAAACAGTTTTCCCAATGAGTAATGTCCTCTCAGGAATTTTGATATTGCACATATATAATTTCGATGCAGCATATATATCTGCATTGAAGTTTTTCCCTGTCGTTTTCTGTCTTCTTTTTTTTTTTTTTAATTAGAGAATATATTTTATATGCAGACTGAACCTTGCTTAACACTGTGCTTAACACTGCACAAGATTGCAACTTGACAAACATATATTATTGAATGATGCCATTCATCACATTCAGAAACAGAAGTGAAGGCCAATTCCATTTAACAGACAGTGTGAGGATGCTGCTGAATGCACAAATGGTGCTCTGTAAATGTTGCCCCACTCATTTACTAAGGCCTTCTTAAAAGAGAACTGTTCATTGGAGATGGTAGATTAGAACTGAAAATTTCATATTAAAATTGAAAAGAAACATGCTTTTCCCTGAAAACATGCTCAGATTCAAATAAGCTCATAGAAATCAATATAAACAGACAAGAAGGGGAAAAGCATTGTGCTTTCTCACCCAGTGGTGAAATTCAACTTCATTCACTCCTTTTAGATAGGTAACAGAATAACTTTGTGGATTATCCCAAAACAATGTTTACCAGTCCTCTCCCCAGAAATGCTAGGGCAATGATCACAAACACTGATATAATAATGTCAGAAAAGAACCATGTCGGTGTATGATAAATATTAAATCTTTCAAAATTGGGACTTAGTTGCCCAGATCAAAACTATTTTTCTAATAGAAAATCTTCATTACAGTTCTGTGAATGAATGTGTCCCTTTGTTTATTTTCTCTCTGAACACTTAGCTGCTCTTTGCTTCTAAAGAGATAAGGAATAAATTACATCCCACCTGAGACTGCTTGGTCACCAGATGCAGGTTTAAATGAGCTCAGAACTTATACTCTCTAGCTTCTGGTTAAATATCCTATCCATTATAATATAATGTATCAGAAACATTTTGGCCTCCAGAAATGTAGTAAGACAAAACAGAAAGCGATGATTTGAGAATCAGTCAAGACTAAAAGCATGACCTGTAAATCTCAGTCTTTCATAGTTTCAAGACTTTAGAGAGTCTTGACAGATGTATTACAAGGAGAGTATATCACGAGGAGATCATATGACTGACTGGGAGACGTATATTCCAGAGATGGACATAGATTCCTTGTTTTCGTAAAGGAATGAGATCTTGTTAATCTCGTCACCTTCAACATAGATTTTTTAAATCAAAATTCAGTTGTTCAAGAATTACAAGATAACACACTGAATCACTGATCCATAAATATTACCCCATCAATATTCTGTATCTGATATGTCAGAGAAAGGTGAAATTACAGTCACATGCCATCAATTAATTTGTAAGTCCTCCAGGACCACCCAGGCCAGACACTAACATAATATTATCTAAAAATTGATATTTTTTAAATAGAGCTGTTTTCTCAAAATGTTTTATTAGGAAGTACGTTAGGGCATTTCAGCAATAGTTTCTATGAGAAAATTTGAAATAAATATTCATTTATGCCCATACATAGACCATTTTTTTAGAATTACCATTTTGAAAATAAAAATATAAAATATTCGTATATTAGCACAAATATGACACTATTTTTACCAACAGAAATAATTCTGAATTAAAACACAGATTGAAAATAATGTAAATAATCAGATTTCGCTATTTACATTGTCTTAAATTAGAGTCAATTGAGATAGCTGGATTTTAACTAGTGTGACTGAATGAAGAATCTTCTCTGGAATAGAAAGCTTTTATAGGTAAGCAGAAATAGTAATCTGCTTAAAAGCCTAAGTGGGTGCTGAGTGCTTCAGGGAATTTGAAAAATTGCTATCACAGTCTAAGCACCTGACAGCTTGAACCACCCAAGCAAATGAGGCCTAGGGAATGGATATCCAACAAGTATAGAAAGACAGCATGATCTTCAAAACGGTCCATGTCAGGGAAGAAAGGAGTGACAGATTATGACACTCAAGCAACAGATCTTTGCTGCTTGTTCCTCACTCTTAGTGAAATTATAATGTTTCAGTAGAATAGAAAGTTAGATTAAGAGAGGTACAAATTAGGATTGAAATTTATAGTCCTTACAACTTCTGTGAATATGAAGTTCTTAAAAAGAAAGAATTCTTAAAATGCCATTTGGGTTTGGTGATTTGGTCTTTGTCAATAGCAGGTAGATACAGGGTAAATAAATAGTACATTTTTATGGTAATGGGGCTTTTTAAAATTTTCTTTTTGGTTTGTTTTGGTTTTTTATTGATTTTGTTTTTCTTGGTAATGATGAACATAATAATGCTAGTACCTGATCTAGTAACTGGTAGCCACAAAACTGATGCCCTGGAATTCATTCTCAGAATATTAAAATGTTTTCTGGTGTAGGTGTGGGTAATTCTGTAAGCTCCAAACAGAATACAGACTATGTCAAAAACTAGATGCATCTTTTAGTTCTAGTAGCAGAAGTACACAGGCGGTAAACAAAGTTTGGTCTTTTTTATGGTACATTAATTTCTGCTAGTTTACACATTCCCTGCCAGTTCTTGAATATCTTGCATTCCTAAACAAAGGTTTATGAACATCATGAGGAACACATGCAGTGCAGTTGATGTTTGTCATCATCTGTTTTATACATCATCAAAATCATGATGTAGGAATGTCATGTTATGGTACTGTACTGTCACATTTAAAAGATGTGATATTTTAAAATATGATTATTTTAGGATATTTTGAAAGGTTATATTAGAGTTCCCGTCTCTTAATTAATAGGTCAATTTTCCACATCCTGTTTAGATGGTAAATTTTAGAATCTTGGTGTAACATGATAAACTCAGTTTTGTATTCCACCTAGTAGTATTCCTTTGAATTCTTCTATTCTTACCTGTCAGGTAGCATTCTATGAAGAAGCAGGAAATGCAAACAGATTAATTGTATCCACCAGTGTACTACCTGCTTCATGTTAGTTAGGACATTTGCCACCTATTTTGTATTTTGAAAAGATAACTTTATTTTAAAATGAGTTGCAGAAATGCAAATTAAAATATACTCATGTAGTTGTGATGACACTTTTTCCATTTTGTTACAGTCTTCGCAATATTTTGTAATTTTCTTCAAGCATAATTTTGGAGACATTTAAATATGAGAGACACTAAACTGTGATTTAAAAAAAGTGTTTTGGTGAAGTGCTGGAAGGCCTAAAAGATTCAAGCAGGAGGAGGCAAATGAAGGGAACCAAAACTTTCTAGTTTCACATAAAATATTTTTTAATATAATTTTAATTGAATGTAATCCCAGTACAGGATTATTGGCAGTGTGTACCAAGGATATGAAGACCTGAAAAATGAAGATTTTACAATCTGCTGCATAGGTCATGTTGGTAAGACACAATTTATTGTAATACTATTTTATGTTATAAAGATAAAACTGAGTAATGATCCAGGATTCTATAAGAGAATACCATCTTTTTAATGTCAGTACAGCATAAAACTAGAAATAATATTCTCTTTCTAATGGAGGAAATGCTGTTTTGTAATTGCAGTATACAGTTGTATTTATTGCAGACAACATGCCTTCTCCTTTAAAGTATTTTAAGAACTGTATAAGCCAATTTTAAGTTACCAAACCTGGGACCTCTTGTACAAAACTGTGCCATCACATCAGCATGTAAGTGCACTCTGCATAAAAAAGGATGGGGATTGATTTAGGCCACACTACGGAGCCAACCCCAGGCTGAGAGTAGCTTTATTCTCTGCTTGTTTTCTCAGCTTTTTATTCATTTGCAATGAGGGAGTGTGGTGCTTTTTTTGAAAATGACTCTCTTGATGAGGCCTCTGATTGTAAAGTACTTTCAAACTGGGAACTTCACCACCTTTGTTGCTGAGTGGATAACTTTTCCATTAAAAAATGTGAACCTGCTTTCTACGAGCCCCTTTCCTTCTCATCGTTATTGTTCATGTGCATTGAAAGCAACTTTCCATACCAGACTGCTCACAGGAAGCTAGCAAAAAGGTACCCACGTTCCAGTGCAATTGCATGACAGCAACCAATATTTTCATTGGCAGATGGTACTAATAGCTGTTCTCTAAATGAAACTTGACAATTTATCCAATCCACCTTATCTCTACAGATCTCCTATAGGCTTCTCTTCTCCTATTTCCTCTTCTTACAATACCTGTACACCATGCATGTAGACACAAAAACATACAATGAATTTTAGTCACAAAAGTAATTGACTTAATGATAGACTTTTAATGCAAATTTGTCCCTGGAAATTCTTTCATTTCTGAGATTTGGGTTTTGTTTTTGTTTTTGGTTTTTTTCCCCCAAAATATGCAAGAATACACTGTATCAGTACAGACTACTACCACTACCCACAGAACTTCCGCTCTTCTGATGCTTCTGCCCAGACTTAGCCCACATTAACTTACTCTCTTGCTCTCTCTCAGAAATAGAGCAGTTTCTTTCCTCATGAAAAATGAATGTTTTTTTCTCTTCATGATTTGGAATTTACCTCTCCTATATACTAGCTGTTCTTCCTACTATACTATGGCTGTAGCTGTCAGATCTTCAAATCAATGGTAATTTACTAGTGAAAAAAAGATAGATACTTAACATTTTAGCAAAAGTTTGGGCAATATTTAGCACTTGAGTGTTAAAGGAAGTGAGAATTCAAATTGTCAGCACTTAGCACTTTCATTCATATTCACTAATCTCAGGAAATTATGTCCTGAGAAACCAGTACATACTTAAAATTGAAACAGGCATTTTAAAATAGAGACTGTATGGCATCATATTTGTCAGGATTCAAAGTAAAGACTGATTATGTTTCTTTCTCTTAATAGATTGGTGGTTGTATCTTTCAGTAATTTATTGCTGCTTTGTTTTACAGCATCCCAGGACAGAATCACTCACAACCTATTATTGGAAGACATTACCAAACTCTGTCAAATTTGGATGTGAGATTATGTTAAACATTATAAATTACAGCAGCAGATGTTCTTTTTAAAAGTTGTGGTTTCTTTAAATGATCTAACTGATGCAACTCTTTGAGTCACTGTGGTGAGAGACAAAATTGATGACAGGCTGATTTAGTGGTGCACTTTTTAACCAAAAGTTTGAAGAGATTAGGAGGTTGTCAGAAAGATATCAAGAGAGGTAAAGGGATTATTTTCACATGTCGATTAAAATTAAAAACTAATGGTTAGTTTTCCTTGATAAATCTTTTATAGTTGGGAACAACTGAATGGAAAATCATCCATAAAGAAACTTCTAATTAAGTAATATTTTAACTTATTTTTTCTTAGGCAAATGATTTATTGATGCCCAGAAGTATGCTAATTTGTCTTAGAAAAATATAATGTGAGCATATCTTTGAGAAAATATTAATCAGTTAAGTTTCTTAAATATTCCTGAAAGGTTTAAACCTTAACAACAATAAAAATGTCTATCAAGTCAGTAGACAGGAATGTGTTTGGCTTGACAGAGGAAAAATTTAATAAAATCTGTAATAGTCATTGAATAAATAACAATGAAGATGAAAAAAATACAATTAAAATATTCTTAAAGATCTATAACAAAGTAAGTTAATGTGCAGGAAATGTTAATTAAAATATAATTACAAAAGCAAAAAGGTTCTTATCAGAAAAAGTTTTCATGGAAGCTGAGATTGATATCATGGAAGGACAGATTAATAACATGTGATACAAGAAAATGAAGTTTCGAGTGTTATAAACAAGCCATGCCTTGATAATAATATTGGTATTCTTAACCTGCAGGTCCAGTATTATTTTCTGCAAGGAGAAGCAAAAAACAGGACTGAGAACTGTCTGAAGATTTTACTCCTGGGTGATTCTATGTAGTAGTTTAAATTGCATGATTCACTGTCCCAGGTAGTACCCCCAGACCTAAAGCTGTTTAATTCTTTCTATTATGAGAAATATTTTTCCATCATGTTCTAGTTTTACCAAAGTTTAGCATCCTTAACTGAACTTTATCCAAAATTCTACTGGAAATGTGGCATTTCAGTGTTTTGCTTCAAGCTAATTTTATTTAATTATTTGTGAGTCCATACATGCATGTGTATATTAAAAAAAAAAAAAAAAAGAAAAGTAAAATAGAACTGGTGTTTCTAAAATCAGTAGAAGGAAGAAAAGAAACCTGTACCCTGCTTGGTTCATGTTAAAAAAATTACTGTAGTTCTTTTGTTCAGATACTCTACAGCAGAGAAGCTCATGGTCCTGTCAAGAGTAATGGGTAACAAACATTTGATGCACACATTGAAAGTTACTTAAGATTAAAATAGTTACAAGACTGTGAAAAAATCTGAGCTCAAGTGCAATTAGAGTTCTTGTCTCTGTGAGGTCTACCTCCAGTAAGGAAAGTTACCTTTATAGTCAATCTTCTTTGATGCTTCAGATAAGGTAACTGAGGACAGAACTTGGCCTTCAAGATCTCTGAGCATTGTCCCCTTTTGGCTCCCAGGCAGTGTGGACAGAGGTGGGTATGGCCTGACTCAAGTAAGCATTTGCACAGAATATACAGAAATATAGCCAAGAAAAGGAGGAAGGTAGCAGAAGCTTGAGCAACACATTTACAGAGGGGAAGTATGAGTGTGAAGATACTGGGTAACTGCAAAGGGAGGACTGAAGGGAGAAGTGGAGTTTGGGAGGTGACAAGGAAAAAACAAGGAGAATGAAGGGAATGAGACACAAAGGCAGAGTACTCTGATCATTATGTTCTAGAATTAGGGTTGAAAACAGGCATTCTGTGAAAAAGTAGGTATGAAGTTTTTAAGTTCGTAGATGGACTAGAGTTTATCCACATAAAGAGTTATGTTGACTTCTGGTACCAGAAAATCCACAGTTCTGGAAGCCTTCTTTGTGATACAAAAGTCTTAGTTTTTTTGTTTGTTTTTGTTTGGTTCATTGGTTTGGTTTTGCTGTTTTATTTTGTTTGGGGTTTTTTTGTTTGGTTGGTTGGTTTTTAAATTATTATTATTATAAACTGTTCTAAACATGAGATGTTTGTTTTCTCAGCAAATGAATCAAAATAACTAAAGATTTTGTATTTCCTAAAATACTGCAATTAAAAATTTGGCATAGATGCATTATGATGAAGTCTTTGACTATATGATCCTATTAATTTATTTCAGAGCAGCCATATCTTTTTCAGTTAAACCAATAATTTCTCTATGCTTCAGGTACTTACTTGCAGAGTAGGAATAATAACACCATCTATCTTCACAAAATTTCTTGAAGATAAATTCATTAACTTTTTCTAGCATTCAGATGCTGTAGTAAGCATACCAAAGTACCAAAGAAGAAATTTGTAACACTCTAATGAATACTAAAAAAAGAGATCACACTTTGAATAACTAGTCAAATATTGAATAACTAATCATTCATTAGAAGAGTTAGAGGCTGTACAAAAATAGGTAGGCTCAAGTAAAGAAACAACATCATGATACATGCATAAAGAGGCTGAATTAACAGTGCTCAAACTATATTAGTTTTAGCATTAGAAGAGTTTGATTTCATATGTATAGTCTCTTTTTATAACCTCCAGGGTGTTATTCTATGGTACTGTCTCTGTATGAAGAACATATATACCAACTATAGTAAAGTAAATGTTTTTAAAACTTTCTTTTAACTTTGCAACATATTTCTCTGAGTCCAGAAAGGACCGTTTCTCTCATTTTACTTGTTTCAAGATGCATATGAATATTCTATAAAGCACAAAATTTAGTCTGGCCTCCTATGTCCAGTTTTTATTTTATCCATCCAATCACACTTCATCCTCCATTTATCCCTATTTTAAAGGAGTGAAATGAAATATGTGCAAAAGAAAATAAAGGATTGAAAGGTAAAGTACTCATACAAAATAAGGAACAGCCATATGGGAATTCTAAAGTATTCCTTGCACATTACATAGGAAGTGATGTAATGCTTTGTGTTCTGATCCATGTTCATGAATGTATGTAATATATACCAGCAAAGAAAAAGGGAGAGAGAACAGTAAGCTTATTTTTCTGTCTGCCTGTGCTCTATGCTTAAACACAAAAGACGGTAAAGAGTACCATTAAGTATGTTTGAAGGGATGCAGCTGGAAGCAGAATAGTGCTCTTTCTAATAATATATCTCTACTTCTACAATTATCATCTTTATCCTACCCCTACTGCCATGAAGCAGCTACAGTGGCTGTTTGAAGTTTTCATTAATGCAGGATTTAACAAACTTATATGCTATAAATTCTACTGTTCTTTATTTTATGGTTATATAATGCAACTTCTTTTGCATCTTGACACAATTTACCACAAAGGGAATGTAAATGACTGTAGTGTGAAAGCAAGCATCATGTTTTAGTTCACCAACTAATAGATTACTGAGATCTTAACATTCCTTAATCACAGTCTTTTTATATCTTTCCCAAGAATATGTGTCCATATATGATCGGGTCAAACAAAGACCAACAGTTCATGATTGGATGACTTTTTTCTCTGTTGTAACCTTGATAAGCTTTCTCTACTTGCAGTCTGACAGTTCCTTAATCTTGTTTACTCAGCTCTTCCTGGGACTTGCTGGCCTCTTCAAGGGTACATGGTTATCTGCTCAAGGTTGATATCAAACTTGCATTCCGATCCCTTGGACCAGCCGAGGTTTCCCACAGCTCAAGAGCCCCCCAAGCCTGTGCTGTGCCATCACACACACACACCCCTCCCCCCCTGCAATGACGCTATTATCATTACCACTCACTGCTCTTGATAGTTCCATACCACCTGCCTACCCATACTGCACAGTATTTTTCATCACTCATCATCCAAGTGCTGTAATATCCACCATCCAAGTGCTTCAAAATATATATAATATACATATATATACTCCCAGACTACCTACAAAGGAGTAGCAGAGCTGTAGGGAAGCAAAACTGAGACAGCCGAGACAGAATCACTGAGTGGAAGTATGGGATGCAGGGTAAGGGTCCAGAATAGTCTTCTTGAAGTCAGAGATGGTAAATCCTTGTCCAGAACTGCCTGTGGCAGTATTCTTATATCTGTACTTGCCAGAAATCTGTCCAATATCTTAACAGGACTGAAACCTCCCATGCTTGGCAATAAAACTTAGAAATAACTCTCCTGTTAACTTTGCCACTGATCAAATAACATTAATATTTCAAATACTAATGTTATTTGATCAGTCATCAGGTATGTTATAAAATTCACACACTCAAAATACTGTCAGCAGTGACTCTGAAGACTGAGTTATAATGCAAGCATACTGCTCTGTTGAACATGTATGGAAATTTAGTGTATTGTCTCCACTACTTGAGGTTGTTTAGTTTAAGTCCTAATGGACATAAAATATAATGTGATAAATTTGTCCAGAATAGCTGGTATACCTTTTGGGGTGTAGAGGCACAAGGGGGTCAAGTGTGTACATGTATATAAGCTCTAACAGTTTAGACCCACCTAGGCCTATGCATTAAAAAGCAGGACCTGCAAATCACAGAATCTGCATTTAAATTAAAACTGCTTACTCAGGTATTTGGCTATAAGATCTATGGCAACTGGCATGTTGTAGGGACATTTCATCACTTTGTTTCACAGGTGACATGCATATATTTGATTTAGGACCTTAGCAGACATAGCCCAGAAAAACAAACAAACAAACAAACAAACAAAAAGACATAATTAACAAAAAAAAAAGGATAACATAAACTTTTTGGGTTTTTTTAAATGGCATATGACAAAAATAAATTCAAATGGAGTTTATTGTGTAATGTAGTGTTCCATAAAGGTTCCCACGATTCAGGTATAGAGACCTTCTCCATTCTTTTAAAACTTTAATGGTGGGTAGGTGGCTTGTGGGGTTCTAAGTTGTTTGTTATGCTCAGAATAGGTGCAAGACAGAGACCAAAGAAACTTGTATATACGTCTGAGCATGTTCGGTGTAAACTTTTCACAGAATTTTCGGAGCTCTCAGATTAAGCTAAAACCTTATGTAATTAAGAACATATGAAATGGTTTAAATCCTTAGTTGTCAGTAAGAACCATGAGAGATACCTTTCTATAATTCAAGTGACCTTTATTGTCCCTGCTATACCTTCTCTGCTGGGAATGTTATCCTGTAATCAGTATACAAAGCCACAAAAGTAGATGATAGCAACTGGGGATCTGTTTCTCTAATCACAGACCCACTTGTGCAAAACTGTTTGTGTTAAAAACAAAGATACTGAGTCCAAGAGGACAAGAAATGAGGACCTGATCAGATTCTGCATCCAAAGCAAGCACTGGGTCTTGAGTATCTACCTACCCTAGTTTTAGCAATTGGTTTCAGGTAATCAGCAATAGCAGTTCAGTAAGTCTATAGTAAAATAGGATGCTAGAAGATGTTTTCTGTTCAGGAACAGCAACTCTGCTTCAATTGAGTTTTAAATGTCTTCCTAGTCCTGAAATAATCCTAGCTGCAGGCTTTGTTGAACCAACTGGTGTTTATTTTGAAACTGACATCTTAATTCCAGTAATCTGACTGCCCTTTGTAGGTCATTATCTCACCAGCAATGTACTGACCATTATACAAAAAAGGTGGAAAGGGTAAAGAACGTTTAACTGATACATTAAAAGTCATGCCATTTTGTTTGAATTACTGTGAAAGTTGTATTCTGTTTCTGTTTTCCACCCCACTCATCAGTTGTTTGTAACTATGCTAAGAAAGATTTTCTCCTGGCTGGAGCCCAGCAGATTGGTGCTCAGCTTGAGAGGAACAGTATTATTTAACTTTGAAAATATTTATTGATTCATGTTTTAATTAGCAGTAAAAAGCATTTTGTTTATTTTCAGAACATTTTCCCCCTCGCATTTAAGGGCAAATTCTACTCGTTTTGTGTTTCACTTGCATAAAGGTGACATTTTCATAGATGCTTGTTTGGCACAAGGCAGAATCATGTACTTGGTATCCTGCCCTTGCTTTTTGGAAGATCCAGAATTGGCAGCTATGGTTATGCGTAGGGGGGTTTTGCTCTCTCTATTTTGCTATCCAGATCAAATATGGAAATTTTTAACCCATATTTTGTGGGTTTATTGCATTTTTGCATTTGTAGGTGTTTTTCCTGTAATATGCTTTGTTCTGACATTTAAACACAGAACAGATATGTTTTAAATGCTTATGCTTAAAATACCGTTCATCATGTTTCTAAGTTTGTACAGCGGATTCCAATGAATAGTTAACATTTTGGGTCCCAAAATAATCTCTACAAAGCACCATTTGATGGAGAAGCCAGGAAAAATGGTGGCAAGTAAAGCCAGGTTTAAATGATACTGCATTCTGATCCAAAATCATGCATCTTGCCTATCTCAGCAGCATTCAGATTAGGAACTTTTAACAATGTCACTAATGTTATTGGTACTTGCAATGAATATCAAGTACTGATAGAAAGTATTAATTATTATCATTGCAGGCTTGAAAGTTGAAGCAATGTTATTTTATAACACAAATGCTTCAAGCATCCAACACTGCATCTGAAACAGTAGAACTGGGCAAAATATTAATGAGAAAGGCATTATTTATTTGTTTTCAGCAACAACAACAAAATCTATTTTCTAATCTGCAATTGATTTAGAAGAAGATAATGACATTTTCAAAGTAGTTAAATTTCATTATTCATGATGCAGTTATTTACAGAAACTTGAGAAATATGTCCTCTCATACCCGTATTTTCACTTGTGAATATTAAAAAAACCCCTAATGAACTATATGGACAGGTGGAGCTAGTAAGTTTTTCCACATTAGAGTTATTCTTATGAGATAAATATTTTAAACCATTCTTTATGTTTTGGGAAACTGATGCTCAGACAAGTGAGGGTATGTGCTTTGTATATAACGTCTGAGCATTTCCAGAGAAGTTCTGATGTTCTATGTTGTTGCAGTTCACAGATAACTATCTTGTTTCTTTGCTAACTGGTTACAATGTAGAAGGGATGAAAGAAAAAATAATATGTATTCCCATTCTCCAAACTATGACGTGCTGTATTAATTTATTGATGGCTGTTTAAGCACATGTATTAGGTTTTGAAATGCAAGGCTCCATTTTGCTGGCCAACTCCTCTCTTGTGGTGTCAAAATCTCTAGCAGAAAAACAGAGCAGATAACTAGGGGAAATAAGGTTTCTTCTTTTTTCCATTGCTGTGAAAAGTAATACAGATGAAAACACAAGGCTCGTCTGGACAACGGTTTACAGAGCAGATGTTAAGTGAGTTAAATGCCACACAAGTCTGCAGAGAAGTCCCAGAAACCCTGTGTGTCTGTGTGTAAGAAACTGCTGTCTTCAAGTGCCCATCTACAGGAGAGAATTTTCTCAGTAGCAATAATACCAGAATGGCTGGTATCACTCCACCATCACTGCCTCTTGCTATGAGAGAACCCAGAGCAAAAACCAGGGTGCTTGATAGCACTCTTCTGAGTTCCTATATTTTGAACAATGGTCTAGTTGTCCAGTAATACCTTTTATTTCATGCAATTACTGATGGTTTTTTAGCATTTTGGCAAAAAAGTTTGTGAGTTTCAGTTAATACATGAATATATTAGTCCCATTTTGACCCACTGGATGAGAATCCCTGTAATACAAATAAGGGCATTCAAAATTTTTTACATTCAATTTATATTTCTTTTTCACAGACAGTTTGTACACTTCAGAGAGAAAAGAAAAAAAAAAAAAAAAGAATGTTATTTGTTTCCTCACCAGCAGGACAATAACTCCTCTCAAGGCTTTCACTTGCTCATCTCCCCAGTTCAACCTCAGATATTTCTAACATTCTGTCACTACCTTTGTCTAGCAGAGAGATTCCAAAACTGCCATTCAAAGTGTTTCTCTCCCCACAGATGGAAACAGATCTATTATCCATAGCATCACCAATCTTTGTCAGCCAATCTGTCAGCTATGAAGTCATAAATTATAGCATCCAAAAATACTTTCTGATCCTACTTTTTTACTATTATTTTTTTAAAAATATTTTAAAAATATTTATTTCAGTGAAGATAAACAAAAATCTGAATTTAGCACTTCTTGCAGTGAAATTCCTCTTATTCCTCCATAAATCCCTAATGGTGGTGATGGAATGGCATAATTTTGGTGATGAGAGCATGTCTTAGTAGAAACAAATATCATGATTTACAGTTTACAGTTTTCTTTAAGGAAAGAGTTTAGATAAGAGAAAGGGTCATTTTATATCTCTGAAAGTGTTTTAGCCATGCTATGTAATTCCATGTAGTTGCACACCTAATAAATGCAAAAAGAACAAATAGTGGCAACCTGCAGGCCTATACAGGCACTGTTTCCATTAGTGCCAAAGTTTATATTCTGTTATTGATGTTGTTACTGGAAGGATCTTCAAGATCACCAAGTTCAATATGATGCCACCACACAGACAAGCATTATATGTGTACATTTATCAAGCCCTTAAAACCAGCGAAGGAGCTTGCCTGCACTACAGGCAGGGTGATCTTGATGTTCCTACAGGCTCCAAAATTGTTTGGGACATCTCTCGAGATTTCGTCTTCATCTGTCTACCCTAATCAAGGCATTCTCTATCAATCCCTTCCTGTAAGATCCACCCCAATCATCCCAGTATTTCTCTTGACTGCTTTCAGTATGAGTTTGTCTTCAGTGACTATGAATGACAACAATATTATACAGAAGTAAAATAATCCTACCAGTTTCTTGTGCAATGGCATTAGCAGGTACCTGGCTCTTCTGGAAATACCTTGATTAATCAAAGTTAGTAAAGTAGAGGATTGTATTTGTTGGTTGTTTTTTTTTTCTCTCTATCCCTTGGCAAAGAACATGAATCAATTAAATCTAACAAGACCTTTTCTTCCTCTAATTTTTCCAGATAGTGATTTCTTATATATGTTTCATCACATTTCTCTAATTTCACTCCTTAGTATCTTGATGCCTTTCTGTGGAACATTTTTATTATGACTCTCTGTTTTGTGTCATTGGCAAATTTCAAAACCAAATTTCTTTCTTTTTTTTTTTTTTTTTTTTTGTCAGAGTTATTAATGAAAATGCTAAGTAGCATCAGTCCCACACCAGTCCCAGGGAAAACGGGTAAACCATTTGTTTTTCAGCTCATTATGTTCTCTCTTTTAACAGTCCTACTTCTCTTTTATTAATTTTCCTCTTATCATGTCTTTCCTGTTAAGTAAATCACTAGTTAAGATAACCACAGATTGTTTATATAACCTGCTACATTTCTGTATGAAAATGAGTGTGATGATTGCTTTGTAGAAATGCAGTGGCTTCCATACCATTCTGATTTGACCTCTTTCACTGTTTTAGAGTTCTAAATTCTGTCTTCTCACTCCCTTCTTTCTGATCCTATTCACATTTGTCTTGCAAGCTGAAATCCAGATTTTGCCTTTTCTTTCTGAACCATGTAGCCTGACCCTCTTTGGACAATTCCATTGGTGTCATTCTGTTCTTTCCACAGCTTTTCATCATTGTCACTTGTGAGGGGAAAGAAAGAAAGGAAAAGAGCAGAGCAGAAGCACTGAATATAAACAAGCATGTAGGAAAAATGTTGAAGAAAAAAAAAAAAAATCCCAAACTTATTTATGTCACAGAGAAACAAATTTTTCACCAAGTTTCTTTTCTGACATTAGTGATACCTGAATTTTGTTTAAGAGATGATGTATGTAAAAACTACATGTATTCAGGGTCCTTTAAAAGTGTGATTACCTCCTTGTGGCACAAGTATTCTAGGACTATGATATCTTTATCAATTTTAGGTTATTTGTAAAGAAACATTAATGTTATAAAAATTCTGAAAAAAAAATATTTATGACTACTTATAAATTCTGTGAATCTTTGGCTTCTTGGATTTACACACCAAAAAAGAAAAAAAATGCCAAATTACAATTGTCAATATATAGAGATAGGCAATGCTTACATGTATAGGCATATACACATATATGTATATAAATCTATGATATTCCTAAATTGGTTACTCTGAAACAGTTAGCATGTATAATGCATTTCCATAAGGTGTCACACAGCATCCAGAGAACTAGATGAGAGACTTCTATACAATTCACAGTTCTGAAAGATTATGTGGCCAGAGAAAGAAAAGAACAACTCTATTATGTCTTCTTAAATTTAATTTACTTATATATTGGATATAGTTGCATTATTAAAGCCCTGGCCTCTGTAAGGATACTTCGAATAAAAGTACATTAAGTATAGTTCAAGTAAAATCTCAATTAATTAAATGTATGGTTATCAACAAGACACCTAAGAAATTGTGTCTCTGTTGCTATTAGTAATGCCATTGTTACAGTGAATTGAGTTTTGTGCAATAGAAGATTTATCATTTTACTGTATAATTCAGGATTCTGGTTTAAATGCAACATTGTAGATGATCTGGTCTGTAGTTATCTTGGAGGAAACCTCCAAGGTAGCAACTTGCCCCTCCTTTTGTTACTGAAACTACATCTGAAAATACCCGAACCTTTCAGGTTAAATAGAAAAGCAAGGCATTGTCAGTGGTAATCCCTTATTCTGAAATATATTTCATGCAATGCTCCAACAGGAAGATTCTCCTGAACTACAAGGCATTAAATGTGTTAACTCTAAACTTTTCAGAGACATACAAATGAAGGCTACAGCTGTAATTAGGAGAAGATTTAATGTACGTGATTTTGGTAATTTCATGGTTTCTTTGGAATTGGAGACATATAATCAACACTATATAAGATAAAATAATTTTAGCCAATGGAGGAGATTTGGAGGAATAACTGTATTCACTCACAAGGAATGAAAGGGGACTGAAAACATCACGCTGTGGTACTGAGCTTCCATAGAGTGATTGTACCATAGAAGTGTGAAACAAATGAAAGGTATGGAAACATTTTGAACCTCCACTGAACTACAATCTGAAAGTCTCAGCTTACAAATACATATAAAAGATCTGCTCTGCACTAAACAAAATGTAATCTTTTCCAAAGGAAAAAAAAAAGTGTGAAAGAAAGAGCATGCAATATACCCATGTTAACATAAAAAGCATGATTTTTTTTATTACATATAGTGCAATTCTTTCAACAAGCCTTAAATTTATTATTACCAATACTTGTGATCTTTGTGGAATAAAAGTTGGATGTTAAGGCTAGAACACCAATATGAAATTTAAAATGGGTGTTTTCTAAAATGATTCTCACTGAATACTACTAACTTTGGACTTGGGCAAGTGCAGATATCCACTCAAAGACAACATTTGTACTTCAGCTGGTCTTCAGGTCTTTTCTCTAATTTCTTTTTTTAAATATTTTTCACCCTTCATTTTCATTCCATTTAACTCCTCTACTAAAAGCTAAAAATCATAATTGTCTAGTATATAATCAAGCTACCACAGTATTTAGTTACTACTATCAAAGCTGGGATTTACTTTATAAGGTTTCCTGTCTAGTGCATCTCTTTTCAGCATTTCATCTGGTTATTTTATTTTTTATTCAGTTCCTGCTGACAAGATCTCTGTTTTGGGGAGAACTGGGCCAAAAAAAGACTTTCTTCCTGATAAAGAAAGCACTTCTAAAGATTTTATTTCATTCTGAAATATAGCCACACATGAAATACAGAATTTTGGATATTCACAGAAGTCAAAACCAAAATTAGTTAATTTTGATTCTGTAAGTGTTTAAGTATATTTATATTCTGGACCTACTGCTACATTTGGAATATCACATCAGCTTGTGCTACCTGATCCCTAACTATTTCTTCAAAGTCTTCATTATTTTATTAGAATCTTAGAATATTTATTATGTTCATTGAAAGGCAGGTATTTAATAATATCAATTAGCATGTCTTCCAGCACAAAAGATGAACCCATCTTTAAAAAAACCCCACCCTACTTTTACTCAGTTGCAGTAGTCCTAAAACAAACTAGCTTTTTCCTCCAACTGTATGTTATATATTCATGAAATGCTGAAAGAAAATATTTACTCCTTTAATTTTTTTCCTCATTACATTTTTTTTCTGAGTACAACATGAAAATTCTTGCTATTGGACATATATAACACAGTCAGTTAATTTTAGAGGAGCCAAAAATTATGTTTGTCATCTCTCTTTCTTACCTCTTTGTAAATAAAATCTCATTTTAAGCAAAAACTTTCAACTTTTTAAAAGTAGTGGCTTAGTTTTTATATCAGTATAGCATAATTCAGAATACTTCTCAACATTCCCACAGTGAATACAGAAATATGTCTTGTGTTAGTCCATAAATGCCCCCTGGTGACTATCTCCAAAAATACAAGCAATTTTTCCTTTGATAGCACTTTTTTCAATACCCAGTACAGTTTTCAGTCAACTGATGTTGAAATCATAACACAAAATAACAAAACAGCAATTTCAGAGATGAAATGCCTATGCTTAGTAGGCTTTTTTAAGTTTTGTTTCATTTCTCAAGCCTGAGGTTTTAAGGGAAGCAATGGCAGTACTAATTTGCTTCAACTCTTAGTTTTCATGGTTTTAACATTCTAAGATGTCTATGACAACTCTAATTTGTTTAAAGAACAATAAAAAAAAAAAGAAAAAAGAAAAAAAGAGAAAGAAATGATGCCAACAGATCAAAGGGAAAGAAATGCTGAGAATTTAGAAATCAGAAAAAATGGCCCTAAATCAACATAAAAATATTTTGGAACTATAAAAAGGCTTATATAAAGGTCAGACTGGTACATTGAACTGAAACTGATTTCCTGAAAATTTTAGATCAGCTACAAATTTTTTGCCACAGATTAGAACCTATTTGTTCTTTCTCTAACTAAAAATGTTGATATATATTATAAATCATTGTTCTTTAGGCTGTGACAAAATAACTGTATTTGCTGCCATTTCATCACCTGTGCACAGTGAACAGTTAAGTTACAGTTTGTTCATACAGTAGTGTTCAGACTTCATGTCCTGGATTTTATTAATTGATTGTATGTATTATAAATAAAGAATTTAAATTTTCATTTGAAAAACCTGTAAAATCAGTAGAAAATTCCCAAGCTTATAAATATGTACTGCTTGCCATTTGATTTGCTCACACAATTGGAAATTTTCCTCAGAATGGTTCCTCTAGTTGACATCTTGTTCAAGTCTTCTAGAAATATTTCCAAGGGAATGTCAAGATAAGCTTTCTGAGATTAAAAAGCCTGAAGATCCACAGAGTGAAGACAATGGTTTAGAATTTACAGTCGTTATGAAAACTAAGAATTTTGGAACTTGGAAAGGCAGAGGTAGCAAAATATGTCATTACCTATTGAAATGAACCTGATGGTCTAGCAACAACAACAACAAAAGTAATTTACTGTCTGAGTTTCCACAAGTCCCTGGGATGTTCAGTAGAAAATACCAGGCCAATAAATATATATATGTTTCATGCCTGCATTTGAAACATTCTAACCAAACATTGCATAACTTAGTACAAAATAAAAAAAACCCCACAGGTTACTCTGTCCTCACTTAATATTTTTCCCTGGGAGCATAGGACACGTACTTTAAAAGAAACCAAAAAGCTTTAAATTAACTGAGACTAAAACAAGGCAGCCCAAGTGCATCCAGAAACATTCCAGTAATCATAGAATCATACAATGCCCCAGACTGGAAGGGACCTCCAAAGGTCATCTAGTCCAACTCCCATGAGTTCAGGGAGTAATTTTGTAGCAGCTGATTTGGTCAAAAGTTCTGTTTTGAAAGATAGTCTCAAATTTATGAAAGTTTTAAACTCATTACAATAACACAAGCTACTGTGATAGAATAAATACATTTAAAAAAACCCGAAAAACTCACACCTTCAATTTCAATTCTACTTGGGGAATCTGGCCAAGAGCAAAAAAAGTATTGTTTTCCTGTGAGTTCATGAAAAAATGCTCATCTTTTACAATGCTCTGATAATATACCTGGAGAATAACAGCATGCAACAGTCACATTGAGTATGGATTTGTTTTGCTATATTATTTTAAAATGCATCATTAAACAGTGTAAATGATATCTTAATAAAGACATCCGAGCTGTGTCAACACTTTAAGCTTAAGAAAAAAATTTCGTTTGTACTATGTGTGACAATATGCTAAATCATGAGGTCTCCTAAATTACAAGCAGATTTACTATACTCAAAATGTTCCTAAAATGAAATATGCCCAAACTAGTTTACTTCACCAAAAGTAAGCACTGTCAAAAGAGAGCACAAAGGGAGCTGTTGGCTCCAACAACAGCATTCCAAAAAAAAAAAAACAAAACCAAACCAAAAACCAAAACCAAAAAACCCCAAACCCAACAAAAAACCAAACTATTTTAGAAGTTGGCTAAATTATTGGAAGGGCTCCATAAGCCTTATTATTGATTGGAAAAAAAATACATAATTGATGGTTTAAGTGCCTCATATGACATTTATTAGACTAAGAAAATTTATTTGCTTTAGGACTTTGTGTTATCTAGTGTTGGGGGCTTGAGATATTGGTATAGATTCAGTGTTTGCAGGGGAGACAATTGTATTAGACAAATAAGTAGGTAGATAGGTAAGTAGAGAGGTCTCTAATTCTTCCAAATACACAAATAAGTAGTTTCTGTTGTCATGAGTTTTACCACTCTTCTCATCTTCATCTTCTCCTAGTTTCTCACTGTTTTAAACTAAATTAGCAAGTTTTATCAATTTCTTTATGTCTGCAGTTTATATCATCTCTTCCTGTTTTTATCTACTATCTACCTTAGTGTGATCCTAATATTGATAAATAATACTGCTTATTAGATATGGCAGGTGAAATGAAAATGCTCCATGTAGACTGTAGCTCCTGGAAATGGTCAATAGTTTTATTTTTACATTTCATGTTTTTTTGGTGTTGCTGGTGGCATTGTTATAGACAAAGGAACCCTGCCCAGTGTGAATACTATACTTTTACCAAGATGAATCTGGAATGCTTCCTAGGTTATACATCTGCTTGCTCCATCTAATTTACATATCAGAAGATATGCTGACCAGGGGATATGGAGAGTAATTATATGTATTACAAGTTGTTAGGCTACTATTTCTACAACTGCCAAAGACTCATCACCACCACCCCCTAAATCTAAATAAGCTTCTGGTTAGCTGGCTGTCAGAAGCAAGTTAGAATGCTTGTCCTCCAGATACGACTAGCTGTACTGTGAACATGCTACTGTGGACATACTGCAGGACTTGTCACAGGCTAGACATTTTGCCATTGTCTACAGACAAGAGCTTTTAAACTTTTAAACATGTTGCACTTGAGATGCTTTATCCTTTTTAAAAATAATTTTCCATTTCTTTATTAACTGTTTTTTATAAGCTATATTAATCTTGTAAATGAGCTTTGGACAAAAGCAGCGATAGAGGCAGATTGAAAATAAATGAGTTGCCTTTAAGGGACAGAATCTCTTCTTACAGTAATCTCTATAGCTGCTGCTCCTGTCTGGCCCACACATGCAGGGACAGTGTCAAGACAACAAAACACCACCATGTTTGTTTGTACTGTGCTTCATAAGTGAAGCGTCATATTACAGTAAGGACAACACCGGAGCAAGCAACCTAACTTTTGCTACTGTGAATGTGGTTTGATATGCATCCAACAATGAAGAGAATTATTATTGAGTAGTATAGTATCTTGTATCTTAGTTTTCAAGAATTTGAAGTAATTTGTCATAATTTCAGCTATCAATTTGTATCTGTCAGTACTCAGGTCAATTACTAGAGAATAACGGGGTTTAGCATGGTTTCCCCAGAGAATCCAATATAAACCTTGGTTCTTCTTTGTTCATCCTCTCCCATCAAGAACAATGAAAGATTAACCCAGGTCTTTTATACCCACATGGAGTAAGTGTATAATACCGTGTAAGATCCAGAATGTTTAAAAAAAGATTAGTGGGGAACATATAAGTGGATGTATTGCTCAGCAATGAATGCATTTAAGATGACAGCCTGTCATCGTGAAGTTGAGAGAACACCACCTCGGTGCGTCCACTTAAACATGTACCTCTGTATAAAGCTGTTGGCATAAATCTGAATTTTCACTGTATTCCATACTTGGACAAAATTCTGCTTGCTACTGACTAAATGAGAAATGTAAAGTTAAAATTATCACACAGATTTTCAGATGTGTCTATTATCTTTTAATGGAGATGAACTGAATAATTTTAGCATCAGCAGCTCAGCAGAAGGCAGTGCTCTGTTTACACACCCAGACAGGTGTTGTACTAAAATTGTCCTTAACTGCCCTTTAAAAGATTGGTAAGAAATGTGGGCTGTCCAGTAGAAATGCAGGATACCTTTTATATCCATACTCTTGAAAAGATCAGGACAAGGTTTACCCCAGGTTTGAGTTCAGATGAGAATTTGATTTGATATAACCATACTGAGATTTCTTTGCTTGTTAAAAGTGAATGCTCAAAAAAAACCCCATTTCTGGAAAAGAGGTTTCGTCAACAATGCATTAATACAGGCTCATGTTCTAAACTTCAGTAGTCACTTTCAAAAAGTAATCCTTATCTTCAGAAACATTTATGTAAATCTTTCAAATTAGTAGCTTTAGCTTGTACAAATTGAATCACGGTAATAACTGTGATGAAAAGGCCTGTAACCATGATTTAGTATAAAACAGTAGCAAATATTGGAACCTTTATTAACAGTGATATAGTGTAGCTAGAAATTTTTCCTCCATGTGATTTAGGTTATCATTTGCCTCTACCTGAACATAATGACTTTTACACACGAAACATGTGCTACTTGTTTAGTATTATATAATGTACTTCAAATCATACCTAATCATCCAGCTTCTCTGTAAAAGCTGTGAAAGATGCACAGGCACCTAAAGAGCAGACACATTGTTCGATAATGAAAAATGTTTTGAAAACTTAGGTCAAAATAAAAACAGGATAAATTCAACAATGAATTTATTTTATTCATTTTATTACTAACTTCAGCAATCAGAAATCAGTACAGAACTGTCAGATCGAAAGTTTTCCAAAAGTCCTGATGACATCAGAAGGTAATTGAGATGGCACTATACAGTAGGTAAAGAACTCCTTGTGTATTCTGTGAGTCACCACTCCTCTCTTTTTTTCTTATTTCATCCTTTCTGTACATACATGAA
The DNA here is from genome assembly GCA_024611175.1 of Megaceryle torquata. Lineage (NCBI taxonomy): Eukaryota > Metazoa > Chordata > Aves > Coraciiformes > Cerylidae > Megaceryle > Megaceryle torquata. Next base: position 134,583 of record JANIJG010010785.1, on the reverse strand, counting down.
GAGATTATGGATCTCATCCTCCTGTCACTTATACTAGTGATGTGATATGACTGATCACGACTGGAACAAGTTGCCCAGGGAGGTAGTTGAGGTCCCATCCCTGGAGACATTCAAGGTGAGGCTTGATGAGGCTCTGAGCAACCTGCTCTAGTTGAAGATGTCCCAGCTCTCAGCAGGGGTCCCTTCCAACCCAGACATTTCTCTGATTCTATGATTGATTCTATGGTTAAGATATGAAAGAAAATTTGAGGATACTAAACAACCTCTGGATCAAATGTTGCTACATAGCTCCCATAAAAGTTCTGTAACCCTTGGATTCACAAGCTTTTCTCCTTGTTTTTCCTTATTAAATACAATCTTGAAAAGTATCAAGTGTTCATTGTTGTCATGTGATCTTATGTCAGTATGACATCCAGTTTCCAGCATGAATTTTCTTTTCACAAGCTAAGATAATATAAACTTTAATTTCCTCAGCTAAAATGTTTTTGAATTTAACTGAATGTTGAATGTTAGCACAAACCTATAATTAAAAAAAGTTACCAATAACCAGAACTGGGCTTGTAGTATTGCACCTAGCAAGATATTTTAGCTACCGTATTAGCTATTTCTATTTGTTTTATTAGCTATAATGAGAGATTCTTAGATGTACTACCTACATTATTTGAGAATCATCCAACATGAGTAATAGTATTAACTAAGCTTTGAATTGCACAATATTAAGACCCTAGTCTAGATATGGAATTTGGTTTTACAGGCAACAAATTCATTTCAATGGCTAAAGTGTCTGCAGTCAAAAGAGGGCTTTTTTCAGACTTTACAGGTTTATGTCTCCAATAAATAAAATTAAATTAAATAGAAAAAGAGTAGCTACAAAAATTAGATAAAATATGTCAGTGTTATTTTCTGACAGTGATTCTGTTCCATGATTTTATTCCAGAGGCAGCTGATTATGCATTATCTCAGTGTATCTTTTTCTTTGAATTTTTCTTTAAAGTTGTTCACAAGACTTCTATGTCATATGGATTTAATTGAAATGACTCCTGAGTTATGCTAGAAAGTTCTGTAATTTTATTAAACTAAATCCTCTTTAAAAACCCAAAAACATAGCATTACAGGTTTGTTAAGATATGGTTAAATATGGTATCAGTACAATTTTAGAAAGATTTCTTCTTTATTTTTGAGAGAGCAAATTGCCTCACTATCCGTACTGTGGTAAGAAATTGAATTGTAGTGATCCTTTACAGGATATATGCATTAGTCCAAATAACTGAAGAGCTGTAAACACTGCTGACAACTTATTAAGTGCTTGTTTGAGATGTGTGTAGAAGAGAGCAGTTGCACTGGAAAATGTTTTTTCCATGACAGTGATATCTAAAATGTAATGTTGTTTATTTCAGTATAAAGTGATCAGTATGCATTACAGATGTAAAATGTTTGTTGTTAAAAATATGCATTTAGAGGTGTACAATGTCCTAAGAAGAAATAAGGCTGAGACCATTCTGCAGGTGCAGATTACAATGAGAGGAATTACCTCTCCTTTTTCATTTCTTTTTCTTACCAAATTTTTACAGTATCTCAATTTATATTAGGTATCATTTCTGTCTAAAGCACATAATGCACTTATATATATATGTACTGACCTTTTCAATAAAGACAACGTAATAAATGATCACTTAAAAGAACAGAATATTTTAATTCCAGTATTTTAGTGGTGTTAAAATACTAAGAAACATCTGGAAGAAAATATAAAAGAGATAAATGTTTAGCTTTGTTATGAGTAACACTCTAACATACGATTAGGTTGTAATGGTTAACTTAACAAAACTGTTGCATGAAATATTTTGTTTAGCATTCATTAAAAACTGCTAATGTACTTGTGCTTTTTCATGGACTATATTTTTATGCATATTATTAGTGGAGTACAAATATGCAAAAAAGAAAACAGTTTGCTGTTGTAATGCTAAAAGAAATTTTACACTAATTTTATTTTTAATTTGTATGGGAACATTTTTACCACAAATTCTGTATTTTAATAATACTATCCCAACTCTATTTTTTAAATTCATATTGTCACTGTTTTGTAACAGAAACACTGTAAATATTATAGATGTGGTAAACTATTATACTTGTTTTCTTATAAATGAAATGATCTGTGCCAACACTGACAAAATGAATTAATGTGTTACTAAGGCAACAGTCACATTATATGCTTTCTCTTTCACAGTATGCGGTAGAGCATATGGTTTACTCTTAATGGAACACTAGCTTCTCATTAACATACCAGTAGCAATGTCAGAACTTACAAACCAGCATAACAGGGAAATGGAAAAACTTATAAATTAGACCCTTTCAGTATTATTGAGTAGAAAATGACTGATGTTGTAAGGTACAATATTTAGCTAATACACTGCCCTTTTCTGCATCTTTCCTCTCAAACAAATCCAGAATTTTTTTACTTGTTAGAAACACAAATATTGAGGTGTATTTCTTTTTCTACTTTAAAGTGATTGACATTCTTATCATTTTTTAAACAATGTTTCTATATTTTTCTTTCTCATGCTGTGTTTTACATAAGCTTCCTTTTCTGTAGAACATATTAATAACAACAACATTATGGGGAAAACAAAAAGCGCTCACTTCTATAAACGGATTATCCCTTCAGTAGGTACAGTGAAACAAATAGGAACTGTAAAATGAACCATTTCTTGGCCTTTCAGGATCATTCAAAAGAAACAGATACGCCAGACTGTTGTGTCATCCTGTGGGTACAAAATAATACATCAGATCTTCACTGGAGTTGTTTGGTGTTGGCTACTATATTAAAACCTGTTTTCCTAACTGCAGAACAACTGGTTTATGCCTGCTGAAGCATTTTGTCTTTTATATCTAATTTCTCCCAGTTTAGAGTGTCTGTGGCAGGACTGTGGTATGACTTAAGTGCATGATGTAAAAAGGGATTAACAAAAAGTTTCTTATTTTCTGCTTTTACAAAGAAATCAAGTGTGTATTCTTAGTGTGAATGAATATGGCAACAGCAGAATAAAAGCTTTATGTGTGAGATTAGTATTTCCAGTTTAAAAATTTGTAACTATTCTTTCCCCCTGAATGTAAAGGAAAACCCCACTGCAATAATGAAAAAAGGTATGCAATTATGCTGCATTTCCGTCACCAGTACTCATCAGCATCTCAACACAGTAGTGATACAGTTGGACGACCTGTTTGTAAGATGTTCTTTGCTATCCAAACCACTGGATAGGCAAAACTTGAACCAAGACTGGGTCAGTCCAGAGCTTCATGAGAACTGAAATCTGCAATTGAAATTCCAGACATCTGATACTGCAAACTGTTGAATCTACAATCCCTTGGTAGGTTGCAAAACACACCACGGAAAAGAAAGTGCCACATCTGAATGGATTCATCATGACTGCAGTAATTTTACTGACAATGAATTCTCATTTCAGAAGTAGCTCTATGTAATCCAGTGAAATTATAGTAAGTAACACTAGGAATATCACCACAATCTTGTTCCTGTGTTATTTTATTTTTAAAAAACATAACTACAGTTGTTTTTTAGGAGTTTAGAAAGTTTGCTCAGCTTAGTCTACTGAGAATTTTCTCATTCATTCTCAATTACATTTTTATTCTACTTGCATTCTTATTCTTTCATTTATTTATTTTTTACATTCTGTGACATATTCTTCAGCTGTTGGTGATTATTAGTTAAGGATGATGTAGTAAGACCTAAGCCAAATCCATCTCTACTTTGTGGGGATTTTGGTGAATAGTAACAATATCCACCACAGGCCGAGGGCAGAGTGAGCCAGCAGTGCTGACAGCAAGGTCTCCAAAGTCAAAAAGCAAGAACTATTTACAAGCAGGTGTGGGTGTGCTTGTGTGTGTGTAAATAAACACAGTAAGGCATACTTCATGTGTGGAATCCTATTCTTTCACTGAGAGGAAGTCATCAACAAAAAAGTGTAATTATCAGACTAGCTTAGCTTCTCTTTTTTCCAACTGTATTGTGTATCTGCACCTGAGTGAACCCCCTTATCTCACCTCATCAAGGATACCTAAGTTGAGTATCAGTTTAACTTTAATAACACAAACTGTTACTGCAATTAGTTCTATACTAATTCAGCAGTGATGTTTGTCCTGTATATATTTTTACTAACTAGAGGTAGTAGAACATAAACAGGGTAGGGAGAAGGAAGCCTTGCAAACTCCTTTAAATTTAAGAAACACAAAGATAATTGCCCTAAGCACAAATCACTTGTTAACTCTATTCTTTCACAATCAACCTCTGCTAAAGAAGCACTCATTTTTACTATTCACCTTTGCACTTCAGCATTACAAAAAGCATATTGCTATTGAACAGCAGCACTGAAAACCCTTGCCACTTCAATAAAAATAAAATGCAAAGGGTTTATTATTTCAGTGTAGACTGTGTCATTATTTTATCTGGCCACTCCCTCACTGGACTCTCCTGCTTCTACAGGGAGAAATCAGTGTTTGTGAAGAAGTTGCACAGTCATTTGTAATTACTTTACAATACAGTAGATGGTAATGTCTCTGAATGAAGCCACAGATTCAGAGATAATTAAAATGTATGCCTGTCTGACCCCAGCTCCTGCCAGCTTTATGTAACCACTATACTGTCAGCATCTTTGTTTTGTTTAGACAAAGAAATTCTATGTTGTATTAACAAGAACATTTAAAACAATTGTTTAAACAAACACTCCAAACTGGAAAGTTACAACATTCTTCTAATTCTGCCGAGGCTCATGTACTGTAACAATGGTTACTTTTTCCAGGAAAAACATTCTTTCATTGAATTTCAATTGTTGTTAGGACTTTAAAGCTTAGTCTAGGCATCATGCAATTCTAGATAGCCTCTTCAAGAGAGAAAATTAATTAGAGAACAAAGGAAGCCACCACGCTTATCATTTGATCAGGTCATTGACATAAGTGCTTCACAAGTTTTAAAAGACAAATGCTGTCTTGTACACCTGCTCAGAGGTCTCATCCATTTTATTTAAGCAAAACCAGTTCTTTCAAGCTTGTCCAAGGAAAAAGGTGCCAATTGTGATGGGAAGGGAAACAGAGGGAAAGATATGTTGCAAGCTCTTTATCTTGATCTGGCTGTTTGTTTTTGCACTGATGTATGTAATGAAACAAAGAGGATTTAATCGGGGCAAACAGAAGCCTACTGGCATCCAGAGGGATCTCATTTTCTCTCTTACAAGTTTTTTTTTCGTTTCAGGTTGCAACATCTTTTCAGCCTATCCACAAGGCTGAGTTTCTTACCTGGGGCTTAAACTTGTGAGGCATGAAGCTCTTTTGTTTTGACAGGTGCTCTTTGCTACTCATCAGCCTAGCATTGGCAGTGCTAATACAAGAAACTTCAGAGATGCTAATGACAGCAGTTAGCAAAATTCTGTCTGTAATGAGTTTTATTAGCTTACTTCACTTTTAGTTCTTAGGATAAAGTAGTAAAAACAAATGGTACCACTAGAAGAATGAGAAAGTTGGTTGGTTGTTATGCATTGCATGGATTTCTCTAGTTTCCATAAAACCTCTAGAGTAATTGAATATCATAAACTAGTGTGTAAGATTTAGAAATTAACTTCTTGCATAGTGTAGTTGCATGCAAGGTGTTTAAAATGTAAAGAAAATGCACAGAGGAAACATTAAATAGTCCTTTAATTATATGGCTTTCCAACTCTTCCAGAAAGGGACTATTTTTGACCAGCTGCCCTGAGCCTAAGATATTATTTACATATTTTGATCCTTATATGGTGGACTAGGTCAATATAATATCAATAATAACACATTTTAAGATTAAGAAATGGACATTCATGCCTTGAAGTTGTGAAGCAATATCCTTGCTTTGCCTTATTTTTCCATGCCTCCCTCCCCTTGTCTTGCTCTGCTTAGCCTTGCCTTCTCTTCCTTTCCCAGGATCCTTCATCACTTAAGTACATCATAGGTAAAATTTGATGGTTAAATTCTAAATATCTATTTCTATATTGTTATTTAAATATCGTGGAGATTATGTATGTGGTGTTCTTTCATAGTTTAGAAGGAACTTTACGGGCTCCAATTGTGGTTAAAAAGACTGAAAAAGCAAGAAATATTGGTTATGGGTAAAAGGTAGGAAAAGAGAGGACTCGCCAATATTTTGTTGGCAAAGAATAGAAATTAAATACAAGGTACAGTGTAGCAAAAGCATTAGTAAAAAAAATCAATTACATTTTATTTCATTATTCTAATTATTTCAGTCTGGTTTTACAGGAATGATTTTCCCAGTGGTTTGATTTTTGTTTTCTATTCTTACCTTTGCACTTAACCAACCAACACCAAACCAACCACAAACAAACAAAAAACCCCACACAAAACCCAACAACAATAAAAACCAACAAACAAATTATAGCTATAGACCCTTGTAAAAACAAGAACACTTTGCTTCTCTGGAAGTTATTCAGACCACAGTGTATGTGAAGTGTCTATGAGAGGTCAACAATTCTAGTAACTTGGATTTGATGACATCAAAGGTTTGTTGTTTTTTTTTTTTTTTCCTCACTACTAATTTTATCTTATAAATAAACTTGTGGAAAAGTAGACATTTCATTCTCCCACTAAGACACCAGCTAGAAGGGTATGTCCTGTCATGCCCATTTCAAATAGCTATGAAAGAGTATGTCTGTCCTAATGTCACTTTGAATAAACTGTCTTACCTGATATGATTGAAGCAATCATACAAAATCTAAGACAGCCTAAAACCAAAGTACTTGTCAGAAATTGTATGTTTTTAAGACTCAACTGCTTTTTCAGTTGTAAAAGCAAACCGTTGTGGGGGGTTTTTTTATTATTTATTTGTCTGAGAAACTTAAGCATGTTAACCTCTGTTGCTTTGTTTGTTTATTTTTCTGGAAGGGGTATTTGTAAACATAATGTTTAGATGGAAAATACTTGATCAGTTTTATTTATAGCTTCCAAGAACTATGTTCTAATGGATACTGCTACAGGAAGAAAAGGTCTTTATTAAGACTGAAATTTGGAAGGGAAGTTTTTCCCAGGACCAACAGCACAGTACTTACATATGGCTGAATGCTTACGAGATACTTTAAGTTAGTGCTGACAGGTGCTCATCTTTAAAGTTTCATCCTAATGTTTCACACTTACTTCCATTAGCTACTTCAGAAGGCTGAAGAGTTGAGCAAATCCTGCTGAGGTTTGACATGTGATACCAGAGTCCAGATATCCATGATCTGGTTTTTAGTATGGTCATGAGCTTCTCTCAGTGAACCTTACAGGAAGGAGAGAGGAAAGCCTTCCAACATTAGCCTAGTTCTGTTATTTTCAGGCAGCTATATTTAAAGCCATAGGTTTTTGTAACCCTTTACAGGCAGATGGACCTAAAGCCTTGCAATCCAGATTAAATTTACATGAAAACATATGCAAGGAGGTGCACAAATACACGTGCACTTTTACTACATGTCAGTATAGAGAGACTGAGCATACTAGGCTTGTTGGTAAATGGCTGGAGCACAGTGAAGCATCACTCAAAGTGTGCCTACATTAAGCTTAGAATCACTGAAGTGTCTCAATGCCTTTCAGCTCCAACTTGCTCTACTGCTAGTGAACCTTTCCTGGCTGTTCTTTCCTGGCTGTGTCCTGGCCACTAAATCAGGTTTTAGCCAGGACTACAAAGATTAAGAACTAACTGAAAAAGAGTAAAATATTTACCAATAAATGTTTTGGTTTGTTGGTTTTTTTACAGCACTAAAGCTTTTGAATGCAAATGCTATCAGATTGGTGGGTATTTGAAAGCATATCTGCATTTCTTTGTAGGAGTTGAGGATCAGGGTTAGCAGAGTTACAGCTTTATCTCACCATGTAGAATGTTAGCCTTTTTCCTTTCCTACTCTAATCAACTCTGAAACAGGACCATAAGAACAGAAAAGGTATATCCAAGGGAAGTTCATACTTGAAGTTTATGGAACAGAGTTGTTCCACAGGTCCCCTATAACAAAACAGCTTCTTACCTGTCACTGGTTTGAGTTCTTTCTACAGTATTAATTTAAAAGCTCTTGGAACTTCATAGGCGAGATAATTAGGATGGGATTCTGCAGTCTGTCCTGTGTAAGAAATTAGAGTGGCTATACATATGATTTCTCCTGGATCAAAAAGGCAATTGTCTCTATAAGCCTCATCCTTGTCCTTTTGTCCTGTTATCTTCCAGATTTGTCAGTAGTAATCTACCGCCTTGCACTTCCTGCATACCACTTCCTTTCTATTCCATCTCAGGCTAACACAGTGCTTTCCTCGAAGTCTCTTCACAGTAGGTTTGTCCTAGTTGTATCACAACACTTTCAGCTTTTCTTTTGTCTTCTACAAAATATTTAATTTTATTTGTCTAGTTATAATAATTTGCTGTTTTGAGGGAGTGTTGCATTCAGCCCATATTCTCCTTAGAAAAGCAGAATCAATGTGTGAATCTATTGATCTGTATTTTCTGGAGTGTAAACATTATAGTTATTCACATACTACCTCGATTATCAATTAATCTACCTTGATTTCAAGTCTAGCCTATGTTTTCCTACTTTTGCCATTCAACTTTTATTTCTAGGGACTGTTGGTGCAAGATCTACAACTCTTAAGCTGTAATTGCTCTAAGCAGTGGAGAGACATCTTGGTAGAAGAGTTTGACTGCAATTGTAGGAGCTGAAATGAGAAGCTTGCAGCTGGTGAGGCATCCAATGGAATAAAAGCATTTTCTTTGCCCATTTTCCTCAAGACAGATGAAGAATTGCAAGAATTTCACAAATAGGTAAAAATACAGTGAAGGCATTACAGTTAGGATATTCTTTTTCCATAGATTTGTAATCTCCTCTGTTTTACTAAATAAAGAACAAACCTAGCCTAAAAAAAAAATGAATAGGGAAAAACTGTTGCTACCAGGACTTTTGATCACATTGCTATTTGGCTCTTGAAGAGTTAAATTGTAAACCAGAGGGCTCACTTTTCAGGGAGATTCTAGGAGTTTAAGTGACAATGGGAGACTGGACTTACTGCTGGGATAGGAAGTTGGATGGCAAGGTTCAGCTCTTATGAGGGAATGTAAGAGTAAGCCAGGAGGCCAGAAGGTTAAAGGGCAGTGCTCAGGCTTCCCATCGGTTCCAGACACTCCAAACATTCAGACATTCAGTGGCTGGATTCCCTCATGACAATCAGATGAATGGCCAGTAGGGATATGGAACTAAAATTGATCCTGCTTTCACCTCAGTGTAACTTGTCACCCACTGTCATTCATTTAAATGGAGGTAGTAATTGAAGAACAGTTCTACTAAAAGTCATAGATGAGAAGAATTAAAGAGTAAAACATTTTCTCAAATGTCTTTAAGACTAATTTCCTGTATTTTGAAATGCAAACAGAAATATAAATAAAACCAGTGCATATTCAGAGACCTCTGACTCTTGTGTCTTTTGCCATGTATGTTTGCAGTAAGGTATATTTTGCACTAAATATAGCTTTTTTTTTTTTTTTAGAGGACCTCTCTTAATAGACCTTCTTAGAAGATGTAGCTTAAAGAGCTTACTGGAGCTCAGAGAGCAAGGCTTTGTAGATTTCAGAAGACTACAAGCTAGGAAAGATGAGGAGAATTGTCACACCAATCTTTCTGCAGCAGACAATTAATATTAGAACATTTACTAATGACCTCAGCAGTAAGGCAATATGCATGGTCCTGCGTGTTGCTTCTGGTTAGAATGAGAAATATGTTCTGAGTTCTGGTTTGTTACAAAGACCACAGAATTTCCCCCCCCCCCCCTTTTCAACTGTAGATAAAAATTGAGAATATCTTTGTTCACACTTCCATGTGTTTTTCCAGCTGATTTTTTTTTTCCCCAGTTCTTTCCTTTTTGACAGCATTACACTACTTTTACCTCATTTAGGCTGTTTGTATGATGAATAAACTAGCACCATATTGCAACCTTGCCTCCTGATGATCTCTAGACTAGTTTGCTTTCAGTCCCTTGTGTTTGTTTTCAATCACTGTGCCCATATATTTTACCTTCTGACTAAGTTTGCATGTTTCAAGCTATGGCTTCTATAATTTCTGGGTTTTTTTAATGAAGATTCATATTTAGATCTTACATGAGCACCAGTGTGCTTCAAGAAAAATGTATGCAACCCTTCTTACAACAGCATTTCCATCATAGTTTTTAGTGACTATGTCCTGCATAGCTTCCCATCCTGGCTTGTTTACAATAATATATATATACAGCTCCTGTCCTACCCCACCAGAAAGCCAAAATCTGAACTTTACTTTTCTTTATTTGGGCCTCTAAAAGAGGGGCTTCTATGTAAAAGTTTGACTGTCTTGCAATCAGCTTACTCCAATGCTTGCAAAAATCTATTTTTTACTGTTTCTGGTTGCATTTGCAGAATACAAAAGATTTATTCATAATCACATATGTTGTGGCATATGAGAAATGTAAGTTTGACAACAGATATTGGTAATAAGGGATTTTTTTTTAGTTCAATTGTTTTCTCGGCAGGAAATGATGGGGGACATATAGAAAAAAAAAACAACAAAAAAAACCAAACCCCCAAAAGATGTAAGCGACAGGTCTATATATTGAATGTTTTAAATCTAAATATATGAAATTTATCCCCTGAGGTGCTGAAGCAATATATATGAGACTAGTTACTATGATTCACAAAGAGCCATCCTTCTGTTTAAGTATGTTTCCAGCTACAGCAGCTGTTTTGATTCATAATCTGTGCTATAGCAAGGTTTATTTTAAAATACCAAGCAGGGAATGGGGCATTTAAACATCAATTACTTAACCAAGAGGATTTAAAACCTGAAGTGTTTGAAACTGAAATGAAACACATGGCAAATATTTTGCTTCCTGTCACACAAGGGATCCAATCCTGCAAACTACATGAGAGCAAAACTCTGGTTCATCTGCAGTCAACAGGTGGAATTTTGACATTATTGTCATGAAACAAAACCTTTCCTTCTCCTTCCATGGGACTGATTTGACCACAGGGATGTTCTCTAAGCAGGGAAGGTCTCAGAGTCTTTAAGTTCTTGTTATTTTAAGTTGGATTCCCTACAGGCTTGTAAATATAAAATTGTTTAATGCTATACTTTGGAGGTGTTTGAAGAATAACAAAGAATATCATACCTTCAGTCTTTGGGAAGGAGTGTTTGAATATTTGCATTTGGCTCTTGCAACAGTAATTGGAGCCAGTCCACTTCACATCAGCACTTCTGTGAGAATTTGCATTCAGTTCTTCATGCACCTTAGTTGCAGCCTCTGTATGACAGAGTAAGAGGAAAAAAAAAAAAAAGTAATAAAACAATTTATACATATATATCCTCTCATATCCCTATGCCCCTTAATCCCTTTTCCAAATTAGTATATACTTCTTAGGGAGGAAAATACTGGCCAGCAACTATTAGTCTCTTCCTGTATTTGGTAATTTAGCATGAATCCTGATCTGCAAACCCCAGCAAATAAGTCACCAGTCATTCAGCTTGCAGGATACTTTTGCCGTGCCTTGGATCACTCACATGTCAGGGTTGCCTACATAAATGATTTGCACAATTGGGCTCAGACAACACCTGCAATTGTCAAAGTGTTCAGACGTACAGATGGCTGAGAGGAACCTGTATGTGGCACTCAAATTATTTTGTTAATGGTGCCATCTCCTGGTAGCAATTTGCTAAACTAATCCTTGCTCTCATAAACTTGTTAAATACTTACACTTTCTATTTTAATACCATAACATTGAAGGGAGATAAACAAAATAAGTTAGACTGCTTTGTCTGCTAATTTTGTTTTTATTATCTAATAGGACATGTTCAAATAGGAAATACAATAAAATAGCAAATATTAAACAGTGGTGCATTTTAGAACATAACCTGCAGGATATAGACCCAGTGCTTTTTGAAAATATAATTCTCCCCTCTCAGGTTATCCACTTATTTCTTTCATAAGCATCAAAAAATATAAAACCGAGTACGGGTTGATGATACAGAAAGCACCGAGTACGGGTTGATGATACAGAAAGCAGTGGTTCTGCCTATCTGTGAGGATCATAACCTACCACATTTTGGGACAGCAATAGTGCAATTCTGCATGGGTTCAACAGAGTTTAACAAACAAAGGAACTATGCATTGGAAGATACTGATGGTATGGCTGAATGAGAAATATGTCTTCAAATTTTGAATGGGACTAGTAATGTCTGAATGCCATTTTCAGAGCCTTGCAAAGGCTGACTTTTAAGAAGAGCTAGGAAATAAAATACTGTTGAGTTTGGAAATACTAAGATATCACAGCAGAACAAGTAAAATATCCAAGTAACAGAGATAATTGATATTAGATCGAGGAAAAATGTTTTCCTGAACTTATCCAATAATTTCTTTCACTGATACAAAAGGATTGGTACCTTTGTATTGTGGCAAAGATACTGCAAACTCATTTTCTGGAGCTCAAGTTCTGTTTCTGCCACAGACTTTGCTGCTATTGTGAAGAAAAAAAAAAAAAAGAATGCTTAACTGAGATAAAAATCATTGAGATGTATCAACAGAAAGAATTTGCAAGAGTGATGGCAGTTTGTCCTTCACAAGACTTCTATGAATATCAATAAAATAAAGTTTGCAAAGTGCTAGTACCATTTCAGCTTGTGTATGAAGAGAAATAGGGAAATCGTTACAAGTAGTGTGTGGACTGCAACACAACAATTTGTAAGGGATTGGAGGATTGAACTGAACATCTGGGAAAGGTCAAATTATGTAAATGGCAGAGTATTACCTTGAGGAACTCTGATGGTGGATAGATGTGAGCTACACACTAAATTCTTCTATAGAGTTGGGTAGCTATTTGTGCAAAATACTGAGCTGAAGACAGACTTCAAAAACATGTAATTAGGAAGAGATTACAATCAAAATGATGAACAACAAAGCAAACTGTCAAAGTTTTCAATATATACTAGAGGGCAGATACTGAAAAATTTGAAAGCAAAGTAGTGGTAGGACTGAACAGGAGGAATATCAAGACGTATAAAGTAAGCATGAGAAGCATCAAGAACAATAATCAGCTCACAAGAGTTTCTAGGTGGTTTTATATCTTAGGTTTCTTTTTGTATCCCCAAGTGTATGTCATTACAATTAAGCTGTGGTTTTTAACTTATTTTTTCCACTGTGCTGTTATATTTCAGAGAAAAATAACTTAAATCTAAATATTAAAAAAGAAAAAAAAATGATTTGGCTTCTGCAGACTTAAGTAAAACAGATTCATTTCTATTCCTAAGAGTAAAACTATTTTTTTTTTTTTTTTTTCAACCAACTGTTTTAAAGAACTTTCAGGATCTTACTCATATTCAAATAGGTTTAAGTTTTTTTAATGCAAAAAAAGTTAACCTTACACAAGCAAGCTAACTTTTTTACTTCTTAGACATTCTATGCACATATCTTAGTTATCAATTAAAAGGCTAATAATTTAAATGAATGTGAGTTATATATCTTACTATTGTCTTATTGAGTAATACTTTAGAACCGAATGGGAGGCAATCAACACTCTTTCTATGCAGCTATATTTTATATTTAGCTGGAACTGGCTGCCTATGAGTAGCTTGGCAGCAATGAACTGTGAACTCTGCTGACTGGAAGGTGCCAGAAGTACTGTACCTATTCCTGGCTGTTGAGCATCTGCTTCTATGTTTAAAAAAAAAAAAAAAGTTAGTGCTTTGTTATGGAAATTGGAGGCAAAGGTGAAGCTTATTGTTCTAAAACAGAGTAACTAGCAGCTGCAATGAAAACTGAAACATTCTGACATCAGACAACATAAAGACACTTAATACCCATCTTACCATGAATTCTTGTATTTTCACATTAAAAATGCCACAGTACACTGTCATATTACGTACTTCGCATACGCCTAAGGCTTTGTAAAAACAAAGCGTCGCTGATTAATTTTGAGAAAAGCCTCAGGCCTCGTTAGGCAGCTCAATTAACGAGCTGAGGGTGCGGATGCCGCGAATGCCGCAGGAGGCCGGTAGGTGGCACGGTACCCAAATGGACGGAGCGGCCGCGGCCGGAGGACGCACGGGGAGCTGCGGCGCGGTGATACTGGGAAGACGGGAACAGCAAAGACCAGCGCTCTACTGAGAGATGTCCGGTAGAAATTCAGCGTTTTCACTTTTCTCCGAGGATGATTATTATTAAACTGTAATATTCAATAAGGAAAGTCTGCACTGTTTGAAATTAGTTGTAAATAACCATCTGCTACCAAAACAAAACAAAAACAAGTATGAAAGATATAGGGAATAGAGTAAAATCACACAGTCCCTTATTTCACCATTATCCAAATAAGACAACACAAGGTTTGGTTACTGGATGGCTCAGAAAATTGGTATTTTTCTCTTTGGTCACTGGCTTGAGTTCAATCTAGGATGGTAATAGTGACCCACTTGGCTCAAAAGAAATAACTTCAGTGGTTTCAGGCAAATGCATGATTGTCCACATCATAAAAGGATCACTAGTACTTGCAAAGTAATTTGAAAGAGAGGGTAAGACTGTCTGAACAGTGAAGTTGTGCTACTTAAGCAGATTTAGTTAAAGTGATACTATTTTTCTGGTTCTAGTCATACTTGTATACCTGTCCTGGTTTCACTGGGACAGAATCATAGGCCTACCCTGGTCTGCAGGCCACTAGCAGTCGAGAGTCAGGGTGGACAGCTGGCTTGAGTTGTCTCACAGGTGTATCTTGTACCATAAATAGCATGCTCAGTATAAAGGGGGAAGTTTGCTGAGGGTGAAGGAATCTCATGTTGGGGTTCATCTGCTGTCTCTCCCTGACGCTGCTCCTTTTTGTGCTCCTGAGGACTGCCTTCTTGCAGCCACCATACATTTGCTGGGCTGAGTATAGCTTTATTTACTTGACACTCACAGTGGTATTAGTTTGTTTTATTAAATCTGTTTTCATTTCAACTAATGAGTCTCCTCTCCTTTTCCCAGTGCCCCTTCTTGGCTAGGGATGGGTCATTAGGTGATAGAGCAACTGCTATAATTAAGCCCTGGATATGGGCCAAGTGCAGACAATGCCTGTTTCTGTACAAATAGGGATTTAACCTCTATAGCTATTAGACACTTTTGTGCTCATATAAACATGTCTACTCTATAGACTGCACCAATATAATTTTACTGGTAAAAAGATTTAGCTTTACCAACAGAAGAGTATAAATATGGAGAGAGGACTAGAGTAATAAGTCACTCCTAAGGCTTTGACTACATTAATAAATCCACACAAAACAAACATGAAGTATGTGGACCACTATTTTGAATGTCTACGATAAAGTTATTATGCATGAAAAGTACTGCGGTATTTAAGATACTAGTCCTGCATGTTTTGCAATACCTAGCCTTCCCAACTCTGTTGTCTCCTTTCCCAAAACCAAAGGGGTATTTATCTTCATAGGCTGTCTCCTATAACAGTGGAAAAGCTGGTGACAGTCTTTATTCTTTCCAAAAGCTTCCTGAGATTCCTTTCAGGCAAAAGCATCTAACAGTTCTACAGTAAATCTGCAAACAGTGGAAATCTGTGAGATGCAAAAGGAGCTGGATGGGGGGGCAACAGGGAAAAAGTCACAAAGCTTTTAAAGGAAGAGCAGGCAGCATCCCCTGCATCAGGCACAAGAGCCTCAGCCACAAGATGTTTCCAAGGACCGGCAAAGTTAACTTTGGCTAGAAGGCTGGGAAACAAGAAGCAGAAGTTATGGTCCTAAGGCAGTCACTGATACCTCCCTCCTCTTGGCCAAAGGAGTAAATTGTGTCATGGTTTTTTAATCTGTGCTGACAGCTAAGCACCACATAGCTGCTCACCCACTGCTTCACCACACCCCACATCCTGTGGGATGAGAGGAAGAACCAGAAGGAATTAAAAAAGGGTGAGACCCTGGGAGTTGAGATAAAGACAGTTTAATAAAACAACACAATGAGAGAAGAAAGCAACACTACTAATGAAATTATAAACAAATAATAGAAATCAGGAAGGTTCTACCTGTACCTGAGACACCAGCTTTTTCTGCTCTGGCTGCACCAAAGCTATACAGTGAAGCAAGTTGAGAGTAAGTACCCCACCCTGGCCCAGCCCTCCCCTTATGACTCAGTATGGTATCATTGGCTGGTTCAGTTTTTCATCCTGGCTGTGGCCTCTCCCAGATGTAGCTCCTCCCAACTGCTTGGGCCAGAATCTGTTTGTGATAGATAACCTGAGCCCAAGCCATGACAATGTGCTTTTTTCATAGAGCACTTAAATATTTCAAAGTGCTACCACCCCTCAGTGACATACTAGGATATTTGTGTGTGTATTCTTTATTGGGTTGAACTGCAAGATTGGTTTTTTGATATTCATTGAGAGGTTCTCCACATTTGGTATGAGGATAGGAGATGCACAGGTGCAGTTTAACCTAAGGCCCTATGAAATTACACTGTACTTTCTCATAGTACTTTCTTAGCAATGTGCTAAGATATTTGTGCTGAAGGGAGTTGGAAACCCATGGATCTGCTGTGGCTATCTAGTGCCTGTTATGAGGACCTCAAGGGCTTTTGCTTGGCAGATAGCATATGAACACTGTTATCTCTGAGACAACCGTCGTTGTAGTTGCAGGAAGTTTGTATATTTATAAGTTCTTTAAATGTCCAGCAAAAAGGTTTCTTTGCAAATGGACTGTCATCCTTCCTTTATGCACACAGTATAGCCTTTGCCTCCCACAGAATAACTCATTTAAGGGTGCATATTCTTTGGATGCATTCAAGTTGAGCTGTAGAGGTTGAGAAAACATTACCTAGTATGCTTGCCTTTTCTTGACTTTGAGGTCCAGATTACTGTTCTGTACTCCAGTCATTCATTTACTTTCTTTGTCAGTTTGCCATCTACAAATTGAGTTAAATATAGAAATAAAATGAGGGGCTGACTGAGAATATTGTACATTCCTGCATATTTTTGAATGTTCTGTTTTCCAAGTGTCATTAATTCCATAAAAAACCTAAGATATAAGTTGGGATGACGTCTGGCTGTGAAGATACTCTTGTTTTGAGATTGCTTTTGAGGCTGAGCTTTTTTCATGTGAGCTTATGTTACCCCAGCTGTGAGGCATGAACAGTAGTATTTGCCTCCTTTCTCACAGAGAAGTGGCTAAGAGCCATAAGCTTTTACAAAAGGTAAAAGTATTGTGTGTCTCAAGAGTTGCAAAGAGGGGAAGAGATTTCTGGATATTGAACAGTTTTACTTTCTACTCTTTCCATTTTCTAAGTATAGATTGCTTCATTCTAATCCCATAAATTTCTCTTAATTTCCTGAAATGTTGTGACCTTGAAAACCCACAGTCTGTGAAATTTTTCCTTCATGTTTTAGTGAGTTCTGAGAATGAGGAGTATTTCCATTTTAAATATAAAATACTTTCTGATGATTTTCTCGTTCAAGAGAAACTTTTCCAACTTTCCATTAATGTGTATGCATATACATATATATGCATTTTTTAGGAAAGGGAGGCTGTTTTCGAGCCATAATGAATATGAAAAAGCCATTATCAAATTCAAAGCAGTTAATCTTGAACTGGCCCATTTTCTGTGTGGAACTTTGATGTACAAAATTTCCCATTAGGATTAAGGTAAAGTCAAGTTCAGCCCAGGAACATGAAAACTACTCCTCATTAAGAGCTCCTTATTTCCCTATGAAAGACTACAGTCATTATATTTCTGCTAGTGGGTCTCATTTAGCCTATCAGATGTTTTCCAGTCTGGGATTGTGAGCCAAATACCTACTCTAACTTTTCACTACTTTGTGCCATGAATATTCTTGACTGTACATCCTTGTGGGCATACTTCCTTTTGACAATTTAAAGTATAAGGCCTGTGGATATAGTTAACATGAGCATGGGTTTTTAACATCACCGTATTTTTTTATTAGAAGTCATATTCATAACACCTGTACTGATTATCTATGGTGAGCACATGTAGAGATATAATGACATGAGCAAAAGTGGAAGGGTTAGAAACATCAACAATCCTTATTACTCACTGAACACCTTAGATGTTATTTCAGAACAAATCAGGAAGCCCAAGACACCTAGAAATGCTCAGAGATTCAGGCCTGCAAGCTCATAATTCACTTTTGAGAAATGCTGTTAAGGGCTCTGATGTGTTGTGACTTCTGGCAAACCTGGTTACAGTAGTGTGATAACCTTGCTCTCCTTCCTGCCCCAATTCCAGATGGCTCCCCATGGCAGAGGTGGCAGAATGGAGCATCACAGCTCTAATTCACAACTGGGCAAATTAACTTAAACATTAAGATAAAAATTGTGCTTAGATGTTTTTCAGTGTCAACTAGAAAATTTGAAATGTCCTTTTTTTGATCTCTTATAAGGCCAGTAACAAAGAGATGGGGTCTGAGACAATAACATCTTAAACTGCTGCAGCTGTTTACTTGATATATATGAGCCAGGTCCCTCAAGTCAATTTTTTTTTTTTTTTTTTTTTTTTTTAAAGAATATGTCAGTACACTTTCCACTTATTAAATTTAGTGACCTAACTGCTCAAAATTAACTTGTGTTTTTGTATGCCTAAGTCAACAGAGGAACCAGAATGAACTACTTGCTTTTCAAAGGATAGTTGTTAGGAGTTTCTGAAAAAACCAGTCCTCATTAAAAGTGTAAGAGGTCATCAACAGTAAGTCACTATTAATTTTGAAGTTATATTGGAAACTATTTAAGTTGTAGTTGGCAAAGGTATCATAAATCCACACTGGAAAATAGTTTGTCTGGATAGAAATGCTTCAACAGAATCTGCCAATTTTTGTCAAATTTTGGCAGCACACATGTAATTACAGATTTTGGTATTTGCCTTAAAGGCATGTTTTCATTATGCCTGTTTTCCTTGTAGCTCCCCTGGTTGGCACCCTGCCTGGCAGACTTCTGCAGTGTGAGGCCCTAGGTCCACCAGTCTCAGAGCAGAGATAGACCCTCTAGGGTGCAGGACCTTAGAGCTTGGATGCCCAAGCAAATATTTCACTTCATGGGACCTTTCAAAATAGCAACTTTTCAGTCTGAAACTTAAATAGATTTTTCTTAAATTGTTATTTGTGAACAGCTGATGTAGATGTGCTTAGTAAGGCAGCAAAATAATTTACACTTATCATGTGTGCTCCCTATTCTTCGCTGAAGCAAGGATTCAGTAAGAAACACAGACAAATATTAGCGCACTCAGCAGACCTTGATTTCAGCATTCATTTGCTTCAGTTGCTAGGAATTAGCTAAGTAAAAAGCAAGTTCCCACTCTTCATCCCATTTAGGTGTCAAATTTATCACCACTGAAAAGTACCTGACCTACCAAGACAGTTCCTCTGTTTTGTATTTGAATTGGTTGAGCTCCTTCCCATCTGGCACATGCACAGTAAACCCCAGGAATGCCATGAGGTCAGGATTTAAAACTTCCTAATTACTGTAGGGGTGAGATTTTAGAAAAGCTTTTCAGTAGTGAGGTGTAGAGAGGAAAGAGGAGGGAGAAAAAAAGAAAAGGGGAAGGCAGAATATTCTGAAGAGATCCAGCTAAGCTGAGAACAAGGAGGTCTAACATAGTGTCTGAGACAATGGGAGACAAGGCCTGCTGGCAGAAATTCTCTTCCATCCTATGTTGTGAAAGTTTGGATGGATGGCCACACGTGGTTAAGCAATGCATGCTTTTTATTCACCTTGTCTGCTGAGTTAGAGTGCCTGGACATGACGCTGGTTAAAGAAAGTGTATCTGATTGAATATAGAAGATGGCAGATGTGAACATGGCAACTTAACATAAATCAGAAGCTCTAGTTTCCAAGTATGTGTGCTCCACAACTAAGCTTTGACACAAACATGTCTACAGATGTATGATTATGTGTACACATATGCTTTATATGCATACAATATGCATATTAAATATTCAATAGATCCTCAGGTCAGCATTTATGTGCAGCATAACCAATGTTGGGTTTACTTTCATTATGTGTGCACAGAACTGTTGATCTAATGGAAAATGTAAAGGCAATGGAAACATTACGACAGAGCAGCCTACCATTCCCTTTTCCTGAGTAAAATGAGCAAAGGAAAATCATGTAGTACAACACTCCTAGATTTGCTTCAGTACACTTTGATGCTGATGTATCTGGAAAAGCAAGTTTCCGTTTAAGCTTTGAGTTAGGAATCGGTGAATTCATCTGTCTGGCTGAACTCCAAACTGTTCAAATTTCACAGTGCAACATTTTTGAACAGCAACAGGGAAAATTTTAATTTATTATATTGGCTAGCAGCAGATTCTTTTTTGAAAAGCAATGACTATTTGCACAGTAAGTTCCTTAAAGCTATGAAGCAAGCTTCATTGCTCAATAAAACAGGCATGGGGAAGAAAAAAGTATAATATACCCTCAGTAATAAGACAAGAGTTCCTTTGAAATCATGTTTAGTAACTAATCAGAAAGTTTCTCAGAGTAGTAATTGATTTATACTTTTGTCTGCTCTGTTGGTAAAGAGTTTATCAAAAGTGCTTTATGAAATCAAATACGTTTATCAACTTCTTTTTGTTTGGTTGGTTTTTTTTTTTGGTTTTGCTTTTGGGTTTTTTTTGTGCTTAACAAACACTTGTGCATGCTCAGTACTGTTAGGGCAGAAATCAGCTGATGATGTGGTTTGGTGCATGTACTCAATGTCCTTGCTCCATTAGAAGTTACATTGTTTTAATTTTGTCACACAGCTTCTTAGAGATGCTGTTGCTAGCTGCAAAGTAATTTGCATCTTTCTTTAATCTCCTGACTGGTGTCTATGCTTGAGGACAGAGTGCCAGTAAGCTATTAGATATTTTTGAGAATTTAACTCTGTTGAAAATTACCTTCGCTCAAGGGTTGGTACACTAAATGTAAATAAAACCAAGCCACTAATAAAATCCTGAGTCACCTATATTTATCAATATGAAAGCAAAACTCTAAAGCTTTGTTACTGGTTAACGTAGAGGAATGAGACAACAAAATTAAGGCACTTCTGTGAGGTCATGGCTCCTTATGGGCAGTCATGATACCAGCATCTGAACAAAGTCTGTATGACTGATAATTTCCCTCAGTTTCCTTTTAGAAAAGTTAATTTGGCCTGACTTCTGGAGTAGTTAAAGAAAAGAATATAATCTTTCTATATCTGTGAGTCTACCACTGCACCTTTCAGTGGACATGTTTTTAAATTACACACAGAAACCTGATAATCAACCGAAGTCTATTTTTGTAATTATTTTACATCTGATTTAAGATCAGGGCTGATTGAAAAAGAAACAATGATTAGCCAAATTTAGCCTTGCAGGAATGTCCTGACTGAAAATACAGACATTACAGCATAGCAGACAACATTCAAACTCTGGCCAAACAGAGCTGTTTCAGAACATGTTACAAGGCCAGTGCTATCAGAGAGCTTCCTTCAGGGAAGCTTCCTTCCAGCTGCAGAGGCAAAGGATTTCTTTTTGGCAGTGGGAGTAGGGGAAAGAGGTGGGGAGGAGAGAGAAGAGATAGATAAGTAATTTTCACAATGATTTTCAATATTCTATAAAAGTTTGGGGGTTTTTCTGTTTGAAAAAAGGTGACTTTTCTTTGTCTTCTACAGTACACAGTCTGTCCAGTAGAGGTGCAAAATACCTAAGAAAAAAACCTGCTGGCTTTGATCATGTTATGTATCTGGCATAAATTTCCTCTGGACAAAGCTCTTTAAGAAAAGAATGGATTTATCTACTGAAAACTCATTATTATAACATAATCATGATTTGATCAGTGAGGTTTGTCATATGTGGTTTATTAGCTCCTATCATTGCATACTTTTCATCTCACTGATCTTTTTCTTTTCTAACCTCAGTCTTCAGTACCTGTATATCAACTGTTTCTTTCAGAGATAGCCTGTGGCATAGAATCATATTCAGCTTGTCACTGGATTACTCTGGCATGTGTTTTACAGTGCAGCCTGAACCTTTCCCACAGTTAAAGCTAAATGGGTTATTGTTGGAACACTAATTAATTCTTAGAAATAAAAATTACTATCTTTAAAGTTTTCAGGGGAATGAGGCCAGGAGAGATCCATATTACCTTGTCAGTTCAATGGAACTCAATGGTAAAGCAGAAGCAGCACAGTTATCCAAAAACTAAATTCCTATTAATGTGTCCTCAATTTCCTCACCTACTTTTGATGCCATTCCAGGGATTTTATAAATAGAAATTTTAATCAAATAAGCCTATTTTAACAAGACTTTTATTGAAAACATACACAAAGGCAAGTTATTTAGCTTCTGAATGTACATACTGGAGAATAGTCATATTCCAGAAGAATATTATAAGAAAAGGGAAAATACAATGAATATATGCTGCAGTTTACATTACTAAGGCATTTAGGCTTAAAAGTAAGTTGTACTGTGTGTATGTGTGTGTATCTATATATGCAAACACATACACGATCTGATTTGAAACTGTACAGTGCTATGCAACTTGTTTTTCTCTATTTTTTTTCAACACTAAATAAAGCTTTTATCCAAATGATAGAAGTTGTTCACAGAACAGCAGTTATAATCTACTCTTCAAGAGTTTGCTTACAATTACAATAATAACGATGCACAAGCCGGCCTCCCCTCCCCCCGGTTGGTTGCCACCCCCTCACCCCTCCCACCGTCACTGCACCTGTCAAAGCC
>JANIJG010010785.1:80413-101996 GCA_024611175.1 Megaceryle torquata | reverse complement strand
GGGGGGGAAGCTGTTTATTCTGTTTCCTTTAAGGCTTATGAAGCAATATTGCAAAAAGTTAAGGACATAAAGATAATGATTGAAGAAAAAAAAAAAAGATATCCCAAAGAAAATGAAGCTACCTGAGAATGTTATATACAAGAAAATGTTGGTGAAACTAGAATTGATATTTTTGTTAAATGACCTACTTAGTTGTGTTTAGAGACATCTTTAATAGAACTAATTTACCTTCTTCAGAGATTGTCATAATGAATTATTCAGATTATTCTTCTACTATCAAAATTCTCTGAAGCCATTGATCAGAACTCTAGTTTCAAAAGCCTCATTAACCAGGGCCTGGTTATTTCCAAACCTTCCCCACGCTACAGAAAATCTATTGTATCATATTTTCCTCACATTTTGAAACCTCATCTGCTTAGAACTGTTCAGTCTTTTTTTTTTTATTTTCTCCATTATCGGGGTACAGCATTCTAGTGAATGGAAACTAAACTACTGTAATAGTAGTGTATGTAATGTATAGTGTATGTAATAGTAGTAATGTAATGGAAACTAAACTACAGTAGACCTGAAATAAGAGGTATGGAAGTAAATATAAGCAACACCAGCTCCAGCAGCTAAGGTTGCCCATATTCTATAGCAACCCCATCTGTAGTTATCTATGTACCTTCATCAACACCTCTTGGAGTGATCCCATGCTAGAGGATTACAGCATCTGCAGTCTATACATGCTCTGCAGGAAATGTATAAATCAGCTCATAGCACAAACCAGAGACATTACATTATTTTACCTCAAATTTTCAAATTTTTTTTTTCACAGATATATACAGAAAAAAAATAAAAGCAGCAAAACGCAACTACTCTTTTTTAGAATTTATATAAAACCAGCCACAAATAGATACTACCTTCGTGAGAAATTTCTTTCCATGGATTAGGTGGATACATGAAAGCGGCATTCTGGATTTGGTCATGTATGTCTTCATCTTCATTGAATGGAAAGGTACCACTGAGGCTTACATAAATGATGACACCCACAGACCACATATCAAGAGATCTATTATAGCCTTTGTTTCTCAGCACTTCAGGAGCAAGGTAGGCTGGCGTTCCTACAACTGAACGTCTAAATGATTTCTCTCCAATAATTCTGGCAAAGCCAAAATCACAAAGTTTTACCTGTTTAAAGAAAAATGCTATAATAAGACAGACATTATTTTTATTATAAAATACATAGTTAAAGAACTTTTATCATGGTTTAGTTGCAAGATGAATCTCTATTCTTTTTTAAACTCCTTTAAACTTTGAGAGAAATATTCTTATTCCACTGAGACATTAGACCACATTACCAGTCCATTGGATCTCCTCAATTCCTTCACTCCATGAATAAACCACAATAAAAACAGTAACAAGACAGCTGAGAATGAAAGTAGTACAGTTTTGGATAGGACTAACAGCTCAGGCCTCTGCTGAAAGTAATAACATAAATAAATATTTCTGAATTCATAGCCTAAGTACCCAGCAAACAGAAAAAGCTGGCAAAAACAACAACAAAAACAAACAAAAACCCCAAAACAAACAACAAAAAACCCAACAAACAACAACAAAAAACAACAACAACAACAAAAAACCCAAAACAAAACAAAAAACAGTCAAGCTGGCAAAATGTAGTTCTTGAACTTCCACTTTTATTTTATTGTGGACCCAGTTACACTCTGTCTCTCCGCAAACTTCCTTGTCCAATTTCTTCAGATGGATTTAGCTGCTTAAAAATTCTCACTTAATGTCTCAGTATAGCTCCTTCCTTTCCAATTATCGATATTGGTATTATTTACAAATTATCAACAGTGCTCCTTTTTGAATAAGGGCAGATGAAGGAGATTATTTGCAGTTCCAAGGTAACAGGAACTGATGCAAATACTTTTTAATGAAAAATCCAAGACAGAAAGAATCATAGAAACATGGAAATGTCTGTGTTGGAAGGGACCTCTAGAGGTCATCTAGTCAAACACCCCTGCTGAGAGCAGGACCATCCTCAACTAGAGCAGGCTGCTCAGAGCTCTGTCAAGCCCCACCTTGAATTTCTCCAGGGATGAGGCCTCAACCACCTGCCTGGACAACCTGTTCCAGTGTTCTACCACTCTCATGGTGAAGAACTTCTTCCTTACATCCAATCTAAATCCACTCTTTTCTAAGTTAAAACCATTGCCCCTCATCCTTTCACTGCAGGCCTTTGTAAACAGGCCCTCTCCAGTCTTTGTGTAAGCTCCCTTCATTCAGGTACTGGAAGGTGGCTATTAGGTCTCCCTGGAGCCTTCTCTTTGCCAGGCTGAACAATCCCAGCTCCCTCAGCCTGTCCTCGTAGGAGACGTGCTCCAGCCCCCTGATCATCTTTGTGGCCTTCCTCTGGACCTACTCCATCAGGTCCATGTCCTTCCTGTGCTGAGGGCTCCAGAGCTGGACTCAGTATTCCAGGTGAGGTCTCACCAGAAGAAGTATCTCTCAATCTGCTGGCCACACTTCTTTTTATGCAGCCCAGGATGCAATTGGCCTTCTGAGCTGCAAGCACACACTGGCTGCTCATGTCCAGCTTCTCATCTATCAGCACCCTCAAGTCCTTTTCTGCAGGGCTGCTGCCTATTTCCTGTTCCCCAAGCTTGTATTGACAAGCCCGCTTGTCTATGTCATTGATAAAAATGTTAAACAAGACAAGTCCCAGTATGGACCCCTGAGGGACACCATTTGTCACTGAAGTTATACTTAGATATTCTGCAATCTACCTGACATTTAAATTCATAAAAATAAAGAAGTCCTTGTTCTTCATGAGTTCTGCCCTAATGTTCAGAAAAAAACCTTTCTTTCCCATGACTGCTTGCAAATTGTCACTTATCTGAACTGAAACAACCAGATAAGTAATTTGTGCTGCAATGGTGAGCAAATTAGAAACAATTGCACAAGTAATTATGTCACACTAGTTCTAGGAGGAGATACAGACAGGTCACTGTTCACTTTTTTTCTTCTTCCCTTCATAGAATAATAATTGCTAACACTTATTCACTTGAACAATTTATCTTAAGAAAGAGCATTTTCTACTTGCCTGTGGGAAAGGATCAGCTGATGCCAATAACACATTTTCTGGTTTGAGGTCACAATGAACAATATTTTTGAAATGAAGATGTCTTAAAGCAACAAGGATCTGTGAAGAGACAATCAGAAAGAAATTCAGTTTCAAATGTACATATTTTTGTTGGTTTATATTGTTCAGACAATATCAGTGATCAGAGAAGCAAGGACTGGTGTAGAGAAACAGCCAAATAAAACCCAAATAAAAGCCAAACCTTTTATAAAAATGTCAACAAAGGAGAAAAAAAAAAAGAAAAAGTAAAAATGTCAGCTGTTATTTGCCTCAAGTTTTTTTCATTTCTCCCTGCATGGAATATGATTTTTCCCTCTCCAAAAACTGTGTATTATAAACCTTTTTTTAAAACTGGGTTCAAAGTATTTTTTTGTGTGTGAAACCTTTGGATGGAGAACCATTTGCAAAATGACCTTCCAGACCTAAATTCACTCAAAAGATTTCACAAAAATATTATGTAATCCATTTTATGAATTTTCCTGAGGACAGAAACCATAATGAGTGTTGCATGTACTTTTATTCTGTTACACACATAAAAACACAGCAACAGAGTGTAACAGATATCCATCTATTCCTGGGGCTTTAACTCCATTCCTTGTGTTTGGTCAAGGGCTGGCAGAATTTCCCACTATATTAGAGAGCAGGCAATGTTGAGGAGGCTGAAGGAACCTGGGAAGGCAAGAAACCAAATTCTGAAGCTGGTGGCAGTTTTGCCCATGAAAGCCTGAAAACTAGGGAACCTGCTACATTGTACTCCAAATGATTAAATTCCACAATAATGTTGTTCCTGCTCCTTCCTTTCTCCTCACTGTTTTGAAACATAGACTGCTCTGATTCTGAGATAGTCGCTACTCAACTGTCTAACTAATTTTAAACCAGTATTATGGGTAGCCAAAGAAGCAATATGATAATATGACAACAGGAAGAGGAAAAAAAAAACCAAAACCAAAAAAACCCCACCCAAACAAAACAACCAGCCCCAGATCACACTGTTAAAACAAGTCATACAGGAAACCAGACCCAGTGAATCAGAAAATACGCATGGAAGTGCACAGTATGATCTGCAATGGTTAGGAACGGGACAGTTAGAAAGGATCAAATTTCTTTGCATAGGTCCTTCAACTGTTAGGGCTTTGCATTCCCTCCTTGTGCTTTATTCTTTAAGCATATGGGAAACTCCAGCTTGATGGTCCTTCCATCCAGTAGCCAGACAGCTGTACATGTGTCTAGTTCTAGATCCTCTTAATGGTTTACTACCTATCAGTTAGTGTACATAAAGCTGTCTTACTGTCCCTGATATTACAATTCAGGCTTTCATGAGTCAAATGGGTAAACTATGCCAAAAGCAAAATGTAAGAAACAATTATGACTGACCTCAAATCTCCCTCTATATCTGTAATTAATTTCTTACCTGAGTAATTAAAAACTTTGTTATTCTCTCTGGCAATCTTCCCTTTTCACTTGATAAGATCATCTCCAGCATGTCTCCATGGAGCTTTTCCATAACAACAAACACTCTTTCTGGCGTCTCAAACATACACTCAAGATTTACAACCCCAGGATGATGAAGATTCTGTTGAAGAGAAATAAAGCATTAGATTTCCCAACATGATCAGTAGGTTTTATCCTTACATAACCAGTCTTCAGACTCCCTTATAACCAGACAAATGTTCAGTATTTCAGAATTTAAACTGTGTACCTAACTTGTAGGCAACAGATAGGAAACTCCTAGGTACACTACAGAAGAATGGATGAACTTCAAATTAGTTTAACAAACATACATTTTCATTATTGTGCCTGGTGCTTAAAGCTGCAGAAATTGTAATTACTAACGTGACATTGCCAAGACATTTGGTCTTGGCTGTTTATGCAGATAAAGCAGCAAAATTACTAGTGATTATTAATTAAAATAATTAGCATGTTATCTGGTGTTTATAGAAATGTATAAATGGAGTTAATACAGTAAAAAAGAATAGGAAAATACCTGTAAAATTGCAACTTCATTACGAAGTTGACTTTCCTGTTTAGTTGGAAACCTTAGTTTGTCAATTATTTTAATGGCAACATCTCTTCCTGTTTTGCGATGTTTTCCTGCATTAATAAAACAAAAGGTTAACACAATTAATTAACATGATTAATTCTGAAGTGTTCCACTTTTACTGGGTTGTACAAAAAGCCACAACCAAGTAATTCTCAGAGCATGTTTGCAGCAAATTAAATCACTAAGTCATTACAAGTTTTCTGTCATGTCCCTTCTTTCTAGCCTTTGAGAACTTTTCTTATCACCCAACAAGCTGTTTAAACATGTAAGAAACATACAAAAATGAGAAGAAATTCAGCTCTGCATTTCAACAATACAGATGCAAAGTTAGCTTCCTCATAGATATATGCCTGTTCATATACTTATGCTGCATTCATTGCAACTGGCAGGTTGTAGGCTTAGTCCTTTGATAGTAGCTCCAGACTAGCAAATAATGAAATAAGTGATTGCCTTTAGGCATGTGAGTGCATGCCCCAGGTTTATCAGAGAGACACGGAGATTCATTAGTGAGAAAATTGTTGTTAGCTCTCACTTCACACTGTCTCAAACAACAGCTGTACCTAAATATATTCCCCAAAATTGCTGGGGGGAAAAAAAAAAAAAAAAGGGCAGGAAAAAGTAAGGGAAAATAGATAATAATAATACTAAAAAATAATAAAAGACAAACAATTTTAACAAATTACTGAAAAACAAAGAAAAGCTCACAAGAACATACCAAGAAAAAAAGCAGGAAAAAAAATTGTCGTCCATTATACTTCTTGAAAAGAACAGTTTTCTGCACTTCAGAGTTATCTTTACTATAGTTTATAGAGAATTTGAAGCTATTAATATCCACTGTCCCACTACTGGGTAGAAAACTTTGTATTATGAAAAGACTCTGTCAACAGTAGAGTTTCATTTCATTTTGTAGTGAATACAGCTTATATAAAATAATGGGCACTAATTTCTCTTACAAAATATTTCAGAGTCTAAATATTTTCATCATTCAAGAAATTTTCTATCTTAAGCATAATAGTACAACACACCAAAGCCTTACCTCCATAAACAATTCCAAACTGTCCTGATCCCAGTACTTCATCTGGGAAGATTTGGTATACAGTGCTAATATCCTGTTATATAAACATAACAAATATTAAGCCCTGAAATATGGAAACAGGATTTGTGTTTTATTTGCTTTTTCTAGTGGGAAGTAGCATACATTTACTATAGTACATTTTAAAATATATTATCTGCCAAAAACATTCATGCAGGTTTTCTTTAAAATCACATTAAGTGCAATTGCCATAAAAGCTACTAAATTTTTGATAAGTTTCAGCCACTGACAAGTAGTCCCAACCACACAGCATTACATTTAAACTTTGAGAAATCTGAAGAACGGAGGTACATATAGAATAAGGAGTGTCTTGTTAGCAACATTCTACCTAAATGCCCCAGGCTCCCATATTTAGCAATTCCTGCTGGGTTTTATGAAAATGGAAGAATTAACAAATTTTAAATTTTCTTAAATATTCCTATATTAGCTTGTGTCAGTCATGGAAATGCAAGTGGTTTTTAGTTTATAAAAAGCTTTGTGAGTATCAGCAATTCTGGACTTTAGGGAGAGAGGGGTAAAATATTCCATCTATGCCAGACAGGGAGTCTCATATCTCACTATTCCTTAGGGCCTAAACACAGGCTAAGGCACAAGCTATTGTCAGGTTCATTTGGGAGACGCAGACCTCCAATCTTGGACTTCAGTTTCATTTTCCTGATAGTTAATGAGCAGCATATACAACAAAGAGTAAAAGAATGCCAAGGAGTTGATAATAAAGGCTCTCTTACTTTTTTGTAGGAAACAAATGCACACATTCCTAGCAGGCAAATCTTCTGGCTAGTACCAGAGCTGCCCTGAAGCTTTATTTGGCTGCAGGGAGTCCTGTTTATTTTTTCTGCCCATGAGACAGAAAAACAGTGGTGTGACTGTTTACTTGGACTGCATGTCCTGTATCTAACAAACCCAGAATTGGGTAACTACATATGTAGCTCTTCTTTCCAATACTTTCATTGTTGTACAACAAAGAATATCTGATCTCCCAGTGATGTCAGGAAATGGTATATTTACCAAGGTTTGTGATTAGTTCAGTTGTCAAATTCCATAAACTAATAACTTCTACAGCTTGCTTTTCCTTTTGGTAATAAACATCCTGCAAGGATCTAAAGTTAAATTCTGTATTAAGTGAAATTACCCATACGTCATTCCTGCATCTCAAGAAAAGGTGCCATGAAGATGTTTTTTCTCAAAAGTTAGCAAAGCTAATTGGTTGTTATATTCTACAAAGCAAGCGACAAATGCCTGATGGGAACTCCCCTAACATTCCTCTTAGCAAAACAGATCATTGACTTTGCAAGCTTAATCTTAAGCATGTCTAGCACCATCATCCAGAGAACACTCACCACATTTTCTTGAACTTGGCAGTTTGACACAGAAATACTGATGGATATATCCCCTGGGGAAGAAAGTAAAATATACTTTAGATTGCTGTGCTTTTAGTTCAAACATGTAGTAATAGGAAATGACATTTACATTACATCAATACCTACTGTCAGCTTGTTCATCTACCAGCCAATATAAAATTATACCAGCCCATTATATATGTGAATTGAACAAGTTTTGCAGTGTATGGAAAAGAAGATAATTATACATTTCATTATTAATTTTTTTTAATAGTGGAGTATCATAATTTCCATTTATAAGCTTATTATTGCTTTTTTTCCATTCTATTTTGGATCTTTATACCTCATGCAAGTAACATAACTGCAAGTAGGGTAAACTGGTTTTATTTAGTGGATTTAATAATAATTTTTATTTATGGTGTCACCTACAATGTATTTGATGCTATTTGAAGGTAAATACAGATTCAAATTGTTCTGCAGACTTTTAAAAGTAATACATTGCAACTGGCTTAAGAGACATCCTTAAAACACATAATGGAAATAAAAACTTGTACTTATGCTTTAATATAACAAACATCCCAACTTTTACAAATTCAGAGCTTAGGATATTGCCATAAATATTCTGAACTGCAAACCTACTGAGAGCTTAAATAAAATGTGAGAATATGCCTATTGCTAACTGTTATTACACAAAAATGTCATCTTGGGGAGGGAAGACTGGTTCTTTGGAGCATTACCACTTCTGTCTCCTACCTCTATGTAGAATTCTATTCATGTTGACTTTTCCTTAGTATGGATTTCAGCCTCACCAAAACCAATGTCCTCTACTATAAAGCCTGTATTACACTCTGAAGACACTTGCTATTTCCCACCAGCACCTCTCCCCGTTGCGGTAAGTAGAAGGAGTTACTTCTGCCCTATATGTCATATTCCCTCATCCCTTCCTTAGGAATAGACTGGTTTTAGAATGGAATGTTTCAGTTACATACAAGCTGTTTATCATTGCCAATTTGTTTTTGAATGTGTGTACTGCTTTATGTTTACATGAAAAAAAGAATGGATAAAGACATGGACAAGTCTTACACTTCTAGCAGAAGAAAGAAAGTTGCTGCCATTCTCAGTCCCCACAAGAATTTCTTCTAAAGGTCTCAGATGACTTTCACACAAAAAACCCCAAAGATAACTACCAACTTGCAAAAAAATTTTTTTCAAACTTCCCAAGAGGGAGAGAAGACAGCTGTCATTCCCAGTCCAGCATTTCAGGTCATTTGTTTAGCTATGCTGGGCTCAAACCAGGGGCACTAGGCAACTAGACTGATTGAAATGACATCCAGAATTTGACAATACTTTATGCAGGAACACAGTTGAGAAAGCAAAGGACAGAGCTGATCTAATCTGATATGTGGGCTGTTGTGCCTGGAGATGTAATGCCATATCCTGTTTTATTACTTAGTTTCTGAAGGGCTTGCCGTCTCATTAGCATTTCACACTGCATTAACAGCATCCAGATGTCAAGTGCTAAAGTGCCTGTATATTGCAACAAAAGGTCTAATCCAAATTATTGTAGACATGCTCAGATTTGCTTTACACTGACTAGACTGAGTATGAGTAGCAGAGTAACGACAGCAGCACATGCCTACTAGTGGGGAGTTGTATGCTCTGTGCTACTTTGTTATCAGTATCTAAGCTAGATTTCATGTTTGGTTTACATAAACTATCATCTTTGCTAGAGAATTACCCAAAGGTATGTAAATTGGAGGCAAAGATACACTCAGTCCTTTTGGTTCTGGGTAACACCCATGCCTTCAGTTAGAACAACTGTTCTTCACACTTCAGGTCATTTCATCTCAGCATGGGACAATGTTTATGGCAGTTGTACAGCCAAATATGGATGAAAGGGAGCCTATCATCTATGCTGCAGTGACCTAAAGAGTGAACAGCTGCTTCTGGAGATAGCTAGAAACAGAAATTACAGTTTTGATGGGAAAAATCTATTGATTCCCAAGTGGAGCTCAAAAAATTTCATGCCTCTGCACAAGGAAGCTATTACTCACTTCAGCAACACAAAGGAGGCTGAGATGCCTTAATAACATAATGGCTACTTCCTTGTTATCAAATCTGCATCTTGTATATTAATACAGATGTCCTACTATAAACTGGAAACAAGGATGAGAAACTGTGGTGTTTAAAATAATATGCAGGCAGGTGATAAGCCACAACAGAATAGACTTTGCTATCTGTGCAATACTTCCTTTCAACACGTGCAGAAGATTGTGCAATGTCATCTGTGATATCACTCTACATATCTGAAATGGAGGAAATGAATAAACTTACTGTGGAGGCTGGGTCCTGACCCAGTTGATGTCCCTTTAGGGATGACAGGCATCAGGGCGTGCTGTATTGCCATCTCCCACATTCGTGCCACATCAATGCCAATACCACTGGTAATAACACTGTTGTTCAGTGGAACACTTGTGAGGTTTTCTATGTTTTCTCCAACATAATAGACTATATTTGCTGTGCTTATTTCAAAACAATGAGGATTGGCTCCTTGAGGCAGCAAAGTGAAAGTTTTTGCAGGTTCCAGAGATAAAATTTCAGATAATGGGATTTCCTAAAATGAAAAAGTGTTTTACTTTCTGTGTAAAGATTATCAACATCTAAAACTAAAGCATGAACTTTACTTAACTAATTTATTATGTTAGCTGTTGCTTTTAACCACATGCTTCTTGTATAAACAAGGCTTTTGTAACATGAAACTCCATGACACAGAGGACTGTTGATGGTAAAATACTAAATGTTTCTTTCCAAGACAAATTAGAACTTTAATTATTCAATTAAATTTATCAAAGTGATGAGGTGCCATCAGAAAAGAGCAGGACCATCCATATATCAACAGAATGCCACTAGAAATGTAAACCCTGTTGATGCCTTATGTAATAAAATGTATTTGCAATAAATTATTTGCAGAATAAAACTATTAAAAATTAAGATTCCAAGTCCACCTTTCACATAGATGTAAACTTTATTATTTCGTCTTGAATAACACTTGGGCCACATTTCACTTACATATTTCCCTAAGAAGAAGCCATGGGAAAAAGTACTTTCCATTGTTAAAACTTACTGCAATAATGCCTAAGGAGTTTAACTGCCTTGGGTAAAGGAATATGAGCATTAAATCAGCATTTTACAATCAAAATCATAGCATGGTGTCCAAAGGACAGAATTAAAATATATACTATACCTAATTGTTTGGAAAGGGCTTGTATTATCAATGACTGAATGTCAGATGAGTTCCTCGGTAAAATTTGTTGCTGGTACTGAATTGCCCCTGTATAAAATCTTTCAATTTCCTCAACATATATTTTACAGGTCCTTGTGAGCTGACAACTTTCTGATCTGAGACTTGTTTGTGAAACGCAAAACATACAAATGCAGCTTAAATAATGAAAACAAACATAGACCAAAGTTATACTACTATTGTACTTTTAGTAAGTATCTATTAACTCAGAAATTTAGTCATTATATTCTGCTGGTACAAAAAGTGACTGTAAAACATTCCTTACTTTGTAATATTTGCTTCCAGTATCATTTTGAAAAAGTGTAATGCATTTGCTGTCCAGTCTCCAGTAGTGTCGTTTTCGCTGTAATGAAAAACAAGGGAAAAAGCTTTGTAAATGAATGAAATGTTAATTTCTCAAAAGCACCACTTCCAAAGTGTTTTGCATAAGTTTGCAGAGATGAATCGTGAATGATAAAGATTCATTTGCTATTACAACATTTTTATGAGGACTTTATATTTGAGTTTAGGATTACTGTGCCCCTTTCTGCTGTTTTGGTAATAACCTAGCTCTGTTCAATTTGTCCAAGTTTTAAAAATTTAAAGTGTCACTTTGATGCCTGCATTACATTCAGCACAATTTGTTACAGGTATGCTAGCAAAAACATTAAAGTTTCTTTTTGTATCAGTTATAACAGCCCAGCTCACTTTAGAAGGTTGCATACTGAAGTCTTAATTACCATTTTAGCAGATAAGAATGAAAATCACTTTTTTTCTACACTAAATCTATTTTACAAAAGTCTCAATTCACCTAGCAGTACGAAGATATCTAGGATATTGCAACTGGAAGGTAAATCTGCTTTCCAGAACCCCATAGGTGTTAACATTATTTTTTACTTCCTTCAGAATATTTGGCTGTCCATGATACCGCAACTGACTTATTTTTTTCATATGTTTTAGCTACCTCCTGTTTTTTAAAAGCAGTGCCAGTCCTCAGTTTTGACAAGACTCAGGACTACAGGAATCACAAATATGGCAAAAAATGCCTTACATAAGTGACTGTAAATTATAAAAGTATTGTTAAGATTTGATTCTGTATTATGCTATAGTACAGTAAAACAGGTCTTCCTTAACATTTCTTACCAGTGTGTCCTTGCTTGTATAGTGAACCATCCAACCCTCCTTCATTACTGTGCTACTTCTCCTTTTTGTGTGTTTCACAGATTGTACCACTCTCATTAATGGAATATTGTTGCTGGTTGAAGGGCTTAAGAATAAATCAATAAAGGCTTTTAAAAAGAAGATAACTTTGAACAAAAAGAAAAAAAAAATCTTTTAAATCAGAATATATATCTACAATATCACATTTATATTTAGCATCACTATCAGGCTTGAACTGATACTACTGATACTACCTTGATACTGATACTACCTTGTTTTATCATCCCAAGTATCTTGAGATTATGATGACAAAACCAATGTAATGCTACACAAGAATGTCAGTGACCTTCTGAAGGCTTATGCACACACACTCCCCTAAGATGAGCTAAGCTGGTCAAATGAATAGGGCCTCAGGTAGGGTGTGGGAGCCACAGCTCAAATCTGTGCTATGCATGGATGCCAGTACTTGACTCTGAATCTCTCATAACCTAAGTAAACTTTGTTACTGTTCTGTGATCTTTCTTGGGCTCAAACACACAGTGGGGTGTTGATGGTTTACAGAGTAGAAAATTTGCCAACTGCCTAGCTGCACATACCCTGGCAGGGCACAGCAGAGAATCTGCTAGAACCTCTCAGAGAAAGAGGTTTAAGCTAATGTATTTTATTCTCAAAGACCTAAAGCGAGTCCCATTGCCTTGTACTCTGGGGTATGCATACTGAAACATTCCAAGTCTTGGTTAACACACAGCAAGTCAGGAAGGCATGGGAACTTGACAATATGCCTGATAGCTCCATCAGATAAAAATTGAATAGGTGTAAGAAGGAATCAAGCCATCTTCCCACCTTCCTTGCTGTTAAGAGTTAACTACTCATAAAGCAGATTCTGTGTAATGGATATGGACTCAATCTGCTTCAATCCTAAACCTAAATGCTTTGTTATTTCTGTCAGAACTTTAAACAGAGATGCTGCGTTGTATGTGAAAACAGCATAGAGAGCTCATGTGTCCTCCCCTTCTGGAAAAGCTATTGGTGCAACAACTCCAACAAAAATGGGCAGAAACAGCCCAGGACAAGAATAATATCTTGTTTCCACACTTCTGACTGTAGTTGTCTGCAGATGGCCCTGCTTCACTGTAATGCATCCTGGAAATAAGAAACATTTCATGAATTGCCAGTTTCCAACCAAAATGCAAAACTGTGCTGTCTTCAAGTTACATTAAGAATGTAACATACAGTTAATATCTCTTCTTTCCCTAAAAATGATCAAATGAGCTGCAGTTCCTATTTAACTACTCTTGTGTGTACTGACAAGTGGTTCACTTTTTTATTTGTTTTTATGGTCACTTAATAATCCATGCATGTGGAGAATACCCTTAGAAATAACTGGGGGAAGGTATTACTGGAAATACAGGGATGCCTGGCAGCTAAGTAAAACATTTACCTTGGTTATCAATGTTTTTATTAGTTATAATTGGTTATTTATATTTTGAAAGCCTGCAATGTTGTCCATTTAATAAAATTCAGACATTCAGAATGTCACATGACACCGATTTTGTGATATAAGCACAGGTTTATATTCCAGTGATATGAGGTGTCCATATATAGTGTCTATGTAGATGAGTATGACAGAAGGAAAAAATAGTTCACTGCTGTGGGAAGTAAAACTGAATATTGCTGAAGTTGATTCCTTTCTAGGAGAGCAACAGGCACATCTTAGTAACAGAGAGCTAAGGGGAATGTGTAACTGCAACAGACTCCTTGTAAGCAAAATAAAAGCTGAAACGGCAAGCCCAACCCTTGTTGGACTGGTGAAATAAAAATATTCTATAATTCTTCAAGGTATGGATCCTTTGCATCGAGGAAATCACAGTTGAAAGGCTCTTAATTCACTTTAGGTTCCCTGACAGTGAACAATCCCTACTTCTTTCCTTACTATTCTGTAAAGTTCCAATAAGTGAATAGTGTTTTCTTATCTTCAGACATTTCTGAGGCAAGTTGCACAATTAAATTCCTATTTTCCTTCCTGATTAGTCATTTCAAACCACTAATCTATTTTGTAACTTTCTTCAAACTACTACTTCAAGTTTATAAAACTTTCCTTCTTTCTAAAGCTATCTAAAAATACAAACAATCTAGAGAGGATAACACCATAGCCACTTAGACAAGATTGTTTTAATTTCTTTTTGTTCATTTAAATGACCAGAC
Source organism: Megaceryle torquata (assembly GCA_024611175.1). NCBI lineage: Eukaryota > Metazoa > Chordata > Aves > Coraciiformes > Cerylidae > Megaceryle > Megaceryle torquata. Next base: position 87,749 of record JANIJG010010785.1, on the reverse strand, counting down.
ATTGCACTATTAGTCAGGGAAAAAATGTTTGGGAAAATAAATAAGTAAAAAAAAAAATATATAAATTGTTCTCTATTGCTCATGCAGAAATTATTTTACAACAGAATTTTCATAAGAGAATAGATCTGCAACGATGGTGGATCAATTTTCATTTGCTACCTCAATTTGACAATAATCTTTAAGACTCTCTTAAATTCTTAATGCATATATTCAGTGAAACAATTTCATTTGCAATTTCAGAACCACCAACATGTCACTAGCTCTCTTCATTGTCAATGAGTGAGAATAATGTCCATTTAGATTCCTCCCTGAGCCCTAGACATGATTCCTAAAATAAATACCAAAGATTGAAGGTACACTCACTGCCCAGCTTACCTGATCATCCTGTTAGACTCATCGTGATCAGGATCAGCATCCTGCATTTCTCCATTGTCACTATGGCATCCTGTCATTGACATCTCGGAATCAGGAGCTATAGATTCTTCCATGTCATCTATAAACCCACTGTTTCTTTCACTGTCATTGTCATCACTCCCTTCTTCCATGACCACATCAGACTCAGCCCCAGGACTAAGAAGATCTGGAATATCATTCCTTAAGTTATTATCTCAAAAAATACCATACTCCAATTGCAACAATGTGACACATTTTGAGCTTCAGAAAAACTCAGGTTCTCTTTGGATCTCTATTTCCTAGGTCAATCTCTTCTCAGTACCCTTATGTGTAATGGTGATGTGTGTTTAACCGGTTATTTATAAAATTACTACAGAAAACTGGAAATGCATCAAACCAAAAGATTTTTCAGAAATACAACTTTCTATTAAAAATACCAAAGACATATTTTCTCCATGGACTTCCATCAAACATTCTATACCCATGAGTTTTACTTCTGAGATCTTCTGGAAGATTTAATATACAGCTTGAATGCTGTGTACTGGCTTGATGGCTGTTGTCAGGCTACAGCAGCAAGCTCATGCTGGAAGAGCAGTAATTTCAAAATTAGGAATTTTGTAATATGATGATGACATGATGGTGAACTATTGTAATTACTCCCAAGAAAATGACTTATAATGTGAATTATATTTGGAGGGGAAAAAGATACTTTCTTTCCACCAGTGTTCTCTGTGAACGCTGCATAATGCAGCACAGTAATCCATACTGTTGAAACAACTTTACCTGCTGTTAGAAAAGAAATATTAAGTAAATACCAAAAAGATCAATGTAAGATAGCATAAAAAATATAAAGACATAGGATTTAAGTAATTTGTTTATGGCATAACATTAACAGTATCTTCCAGCTTGTATTTAAATTATGCAAAACTTTCCAGTTTCAAGATTAGATATACCCAAGCAAGATCAAAGACAGACATAACTTTTTATTATATTGCTGCTTGTTAACAGATTTATCTGGAAGACAGAAAGGAAGAGAAAATTTTAAAACTTATTTGCCTAAGGATCTACATTACAAAAACCAGACAAACAAACATATAAAATCCCCCACGCACACACTAAAAAGGCATTTTATCGAAACTTAACCTGATGCTATACAGGCTGTGATCTAACAAGTCAAAATCATCAATCCTGCCAGATAGTAGAGAGAGCATTATTTTTTCTGGGATGTTTGCAGTGTTTCAGAAGTCTGAAGTAAGGTTAAAATCACATGAAAGACAAAAAATATTCTTACTGCAAAACTTTTGCCTGATTGTGTGGAGGAAGGTTCTTGACAGTCAATATAGATGATGTCCCAAAAGAAAAAGCACACTGAACTAGCTGACAGCAAAACATTTTGAATTGATGGCATTTCACTCAAATTGGAAGTGCTCAGCTGAAAGGTTGGTTTCCATTTACAGTAGTCTTAAAATATTTGGATATAAGTTACTGATGTGTGATTAAGAGACACATCATTCTTCAGCTCTAGCAGAGTCATCCAGTCATGAATGGCACTTTACTGTTGCAAGGCTCTCTCTTTGCTAATCCTACAACATTTTTTAAATCTCTATTTTTAATAAACCCACAATCAGTTAAAAATAACTTCCTGCATTTAGTGTAAAATGTGTTTATTAATGAGACCATACTTGAAATTTTATTGCTTCAGCTTTTCCTTACTATTTTGGGGAAGATGTATCACACAGCAGATGCACAGAGTGACAGATACTGTATTTATTAAGTTTGAAAATAAAGTGAACCAAATTAATGTAAAAAGAGAAATGAGATACCAGGATGAAATTGTCTTTGATAATCTGAAGGGCCCTATATCAGTCATTTAGGACACACAATTAAAGAGTTCTACTTCGACACTATGGATACCATACTATGGATATTACTTGGGAGAAAAAGACAAATTCTATACATTTTAAGATGTAAAGCTTCAAGGAGTATACTTTGAGTCAGCTTGGAGTACATCTTCTCACCCCAAGTGACTTTGCAGAAGCTTCCCTCGCTCAGCTCTTCCTAAGAAAAACCATCACTTCCCGACAGCCCAGCATCAGATTCATTTGTAGGAGGCAAGTCAACAAAAGCAGCATGTGCTTGTGGGGCAAGGGTGGGGAAGGGGCACGGAGGGTTTGTTGGAAGGATGAAATACAGCTGCCTAAGATGGAAAGGGGGAACTTCAAGGGGTAATTCAGGAACAATTGTCTGTTTCGTACATTTAGTCCAGCTGTCCAGAAACAAGGCTTGCTTTCCTGTCTTCTCTTAGCACTTTTGATAAATCCTGTTTTGTACTCTTCTCTAAAACTTCACCTATGCAGAAAAAATTCTATCATTTATAAGCAAGTTTAGTTACTTTCTCTGACTGCAAATCTCAGGGAGAACTCTGTACTGTTATCAATGGAATTAGCATACAATGGTGTATATTTAACTCTTGGATCATTACTTGCAGTCTTGAAAAAGTAGTTATGTTATGGAATGGTTAATGGTAAAAATGAGGTATACATGGTGTATAGAATAAAAAAAAAAAAACAAACAACCCCCACACACACAAAACCAAACCAAAACAACAATCAAAAGAACAAACAAAAGAAACAAAACAAAACAAACACCAAAAACAAAAACGACAAAAAAACCCACAAAAACCAAAAACCAAACCAACCAAACAAAAAAACCTCAACCAAAACCAAAACAAAACACTAAAAAAAACCTGACTCCCAAAAATCCAGTTTGGGGTGCATCAAAATGGATATGCAGGAGGAGCGCAACATCAATCTTCCAGAAAATCATGCACTTTATCACGTTTCAAGCTGGATACTCAGAGTCTGAAATACAGCCTACACTAATTGCCATTAAAGAGAAAAACCTTTGCAGTAATACAGTCACACTACTACAAGAAATACTATAAAAAATATTAGTTAACATTCCAAAAATTCTGGAAATTCTTGATATGTCTTGAATAAAGTATATCACTGATTTATAGTTTGAACAAGGGTGCTTTATAAGGCAATACTTTATTAATCTGATAAGTAGTTTAGGTTGACAACTAAACATGATAACATGCATCAGAAACTGAACACCACACTTCACATTCCCTTATCACATAGAGAAGTGATATTTTCAAGGCAATCAACAACTCATCTACAACACCCTTTTTTTCCTCCAGTACCGTCTGTCAAGACTACCCATACATTCCTATACTTGACAGAGAACCGACAGCACACGTATGGGAAAATTGGTAGATATTCAAGCCTTTATTTCTGGCAACTGGTATGATTAGTTTTACACCAACAGTAAGTGGTGGAATTTTTTCCTGGCAGGCCTTCCAGTTCTTCCAGGTATATTTTTCTTTCTCAGGATTATTCTAAACCACTTTTTTTTTAAAATGCAAATCTGTGCTTTTATCTGACAGGTGAATGCCATCTTCTCATGTGTATGGCTTTTTGCTTTACTTTGGCATTCTGCATTCAACAGGCCACAATCACCCAGCCATTTGCTGCTGATACCACCTTTGTGGCACAGCTGACCCTGTGTGTCAGTACCACCTATTTTGAAGAAACACACTCCAAGCTGACATTGTATGAGCCACTTGAATGGTTCCTCCCACACTTCAACATACAACAGAAATATTGCAGAGGAAAGGTCACTCCTAAGCAACACAAAAATGTGTCTTCGTACATGTCAGGGTTTTACATTTCTATTTAATGGATGGTTTAAACAATGACAGAAACAATTGCTAAGGTAACTCACCTCCATTAATGGCAACTTCCCCCAGGCAGTTATTTGGCACTTTAGGAGCACAGCGTTTGTGACAGTTGAACCTACAATCTGTTAAGAAAAAACAGGGAGACAGTAAAATTATTTGTCTTTTTCTGTCTACACAATTATATTTTTTCCTGCTATCCAGCCTATAAATATCAAACCCTACCATTTTGCTCATACAAAGTTAACGTGTCCATTAGGTTGTCTGCATGTCACCTGCCAGTGGAAGGAACAGGATGAAAAAGATGCTAGAAGTGTGCTTCCCTGAGGGAGGAAAGCAAGCGTTACCAAGGGCAGGTGGGCCAAGGAACCAACTTCAGCCAAGCGTGTGTTCCTCTCTTCTAGGAAAATGATCAAGAGACCTGAGTGCTTGTCTGCAAAGCCAGAGCTGCTTTTTCAGTGAAAGAAGCAGACTGGGCTGCAGTGTATCAAGGCAGCTTAAATGACTGACCAGAAATGAAATGTTGAAGACTGCAAGTTGCAACAGCAGAGCCTTATCCAACAACCCTAAGTGAGAAAATACTTGTTCTTTGCATTGCAAAGCTATTTCTAGACAGGTTTCAGAGCGGAAGACCTTCAATACCGTCTTTATTTTCCAGCTATTTTTATTTCACTCTACCTTTACTTTTTCATATGTGTAAGTAGCATTTTATTAGACGTCATCACAACTGTTTTCTTTTGGCTTATGAACACATCTTACTTAATCTAGGAGCTGTAACTTATTAACACACCTGGAAAAGCAAAGAGTCAGGAAGGAAGAAATATACTAACGATATTTAACTTTGGATTGATTCTAACACCCACTAAGGTGCAACAGTGCCAAACTATAGGTAAATATTTGGTTTAAAAAAATCAGGTTACTATTTGTTTACATCAATGGGTCAAAATGAACTGAAACAGATGATGACTTCTTAGAGATTTTGCTTTGTTAAATCATATCTTAAGTTAAATGAATGCAACTTTGAATCTTTGCAGGTTGTTAGCTCAAAGAAGCAAACCAAAGCACACTGATTAATTTCATGACAGTTATTGTTTATTTTAATAAAAGAAAGGTGATTTTAAGGATCTGTTAACAAATGTTATCTAACACTACAGCATGCACAACAACTCTTTGTATTTATGGACACTCTAGCTAGCTAAGGTGAGTCAGCAATCTCAGTACAATCAAAGGCGCTTGATTCCCTTCACCATCTGCTAAGGTTCAACACCATGAGACTTGAGAGCTCATGAGTTAGGTTGAAAAAATGTGGTTTTAAATTCTCATATAAACTCATCTTATTTTATTTCCATTATGACTACCTGAAAACCCTGAATTTCTGGAACTCAGAAACGTGCTTCAAGTATAAGACCGCAGATCGAAAAAAATGTAGATAAGAATACAGTCCTTTGCATTAAGTATTCTGCTGTAACTGCCTGTGAGCACAGGCTCACCAAGTGCCAAAGACAAGACAGTTTACAGCTGAATGAAAAGATGCCAGCTACTGCAGATATACCGCAGGGTAAGAATTCACAGCCATGCAGCCAGATCCTGCAGAACAGCCATTACTGTCATTTTGGTTCCATCTTAATCCAATGTAATTGTATGTGTGTCTACACCTAGACAGCTCAGTGAAGAAATCATGTGTAAGTCTACATAGTAACTACTCCAACATTAATATACTAATTTTATTATGCTTAGCTTTTATGTTCCTAAAGGGCATTTACTTACCTTTGCATTGCAAGCCCTGTCTAAAAAGCCCTTTGAGAAGCTTTTTACAGTACTGGCAAACTGTTGGCCTTGTGTAAGAGTGGATGACAAAAGTGTGAGGCACTTTAACCTTGGACAGTAAGATCTTGTCCAGCTGAATAGGTCGTCCAATGTAGGACTGTGAATTTGATCTCTTTTCTCGCCCAGTGAATGATTCCGAAGGTGTCTTTTGCTGTGAAATACATAAAAAGAACATTTGGAAAAAACATGATTTATTAATTTTTAAAAGACTATCATATTCATATATACTCATCTCAAGAACAGTAAGTCATATGTCATAAAAAGGAACATAAGAGCATTTATAAATTAACGGTACATGCAACATACCCCTCTCAGATTGCTTTTCAAATATTTGATTCGTATCAAACAATATCTTTGTCAATACTACTATCATGCATTTACATTGTGGATGAAATGGGGATTTACTTTTTTTTTTTTTTTTTTAATCAGAATGAAAATACTCACTAAAGATTTCTCAGAAAAGCATTTTGCATTCTGTTAAAAACAAAAACCATTTTTACTGCTCTTATTTTCTGTTCTGTATCAACAGAAACTTTCAAAGACTGTTTTTGGGTTTTTTTTTGCATAAACACTACGAAAATTACTACCTTAAGCTATGTGCATGCAGGTTTTAATAGAAAACAGATTACTATTTTCAAAGGCCTTTATTTATAGCTTTTGCTATTACTAACCTTATCACATTTAGATTATGCATAACAGATCACAATATATATTTAAATGCATATATATAAATATGTATGAAGTGAGACACACAGTCTAAAGTATGGAGCCCAAAGAATACCTGAAAGAAACGTGTTACTGTATTTTCTCTATGAAATTAATTTATATGTAAATATGGTAATTATCCCAGAAAACAACTGACCCAGAAAACTGCCTTTTCCTAAGAACTGGCCTTGAGAAACAACCAAAATACATCCATAATTAACATGGAAAGGAGAAAAAGAAAGTGACAAGATGCAGCTTGATAATTTAAAACTCAGCATCTTCTTGCCATCATCTACAAATAATCTGGTAACTGAAAGCTAAAAAACGAATCATTCCAAGAGAGCCTACACTCTTCAAAAAGTTGTAATAGCTAAAACTTCAGATAGGCTTAACTTGGAAAAGAGCTTTGCCTCAAACTCAACAATGTCATAGGAAAGTCTTTATCTGAGAAGGCTGATTGATAATTATTCCCTGGTCACAAAAATATAAAAACCCAATTCTGTATGCTTCTGTCTGAGAATCTTGGGAGTAAAGAGGTGTTTGAAAGTCATTCTGATGGCAGAATAACCTAAGCAGATCCAGACTTTAGCTTTCATAGTGTATTTGCCGGGGGGGGGGGGGGGGGGGGGGGGGGGGGTTTTTTTTAAATTTACATCAGTTTTTTGTTGTGAA
>JANIJG010010785.1:17495-80403 GCA_024611175.1 Megaceryle torquata | reverse complement strand
GAGGGTCTGGGGGTGGGGGGGGGGGGGGGGGGGGGGGGGGGGGGGGGGGGGGGGAGTTAGTTTGTTCCAAAGTTACATCAGTTTCTTGCTGTGAAGACCAATTCTCTTGGTTATGCTATAGAACTGTCTTTCCAAAGAAGCATATGCATTAGATTTGATGAACATTAGAGCTGCCCTGCTAATTGATAACAATGCCATCATCACATTCTTATCCAATGTATAAATGCAGTCCTGTTAAATCAAGGAAAAATATGCAGAATACATTGTATGAGTCAGGTACATATGGTCAACATAAACAAACTAGATTGAAACAAGTTTAAGAAAGCATCTGTCTTTCAGTTAACACCATTAATAGTGGAAAAAGTATGAGTACATACTCTCATGTGTTTACTTCCTGAGTTTTAGATCTTCCTGCTCTGTAAAGCACTTATACATATGAAAAAAACCCCAAACTAGTCTCAGTATATTAATAAATATGTTTAATATCAGTTAGTTAGGAATACTGTTTGTCTAATATTTCCAAGACAGATTGACTTAAATCTTACTAAGTCAACATGAATGACTTTGGGAGGGAAGGAAGAAGCCCCACAGGAAGGAATGAGCCCACATGTACAGTAGAAAAGACATTGCTCAGCTTGTGCAAACTACCTGCAAATGACAGCCCTCAGTACTTGTGGACAGGAAAAAGCTAAGAGGACGAGCTAGAAATACTGGTCCTCTCAGTTTTGAATGTATAATAGGGATGGTTTTGGCCCAGACTGATGCTCCTTCAGTCTTAGTGCAATGCCTTTCAAGTTACATCCTCAACCCAATGCTATAGTCACATGCCTAGTTCTGAATTTGCTCTTCAGTGTTCAAAAGAACAATTTTATGTGGCACACTACTTTTTAATATAAGTATTTTCTTTTTGAATAAAATAATTCTTTAGTGGTTTGCTTAATTCTAATCATCACCTGCAAGGCATTAGTCACAACACTTTGAAGTCTTTGTCTTGAATAAGGACATTTGATGGACTTTTCACATGTAGCGACACTACTGTCCTAAAACTTACTTTAATGGAAAAGTAGAATGAATTTCTTAGAGGAAAAGAGTTCTATTGCTTGCTTTCATTATGTCACTGCAAGAAGCTAATATTTCAGTTTACTGTTCTTACCACTACAGCTATTTCTTGACAATCTTATTCTTGTCTGAAGTATTAGTGATTCAAGTATCTCCTAACATTATGAACTCTCTCAGAACCCTATCTAATATAGCCAAAATGAAGTCTACTTTGTATTGCCATTCTTTGCCATAATTTTCCAAATTATTTCCAAATAAAAAATGACTTTGGCAACTGAATACTGCTAAAAGCTTTTCAAAAGTCCAAATTACTTCTATCTACTTAACCTCGTGCTCAAATGATTTTAGAAAGCTGCTTTCGCCCAGTTCTTCTCACCAAATGCCTTGCCTTGCAGGTTTTAGAAACCTGCATGTAGTGTTGCTGTAATACACCGAGACTAATTTTAGTCACTGATATGATTAACAGAGACAGACAGGCTTCCCTGTCACTTATGCTTTGACCACTGAGATGAGCTGCCTAGATAATATATGATCTAAATTCAAGTGCGGTACAAACTATTTGCTGTAATTTTTGCTTTTTTCAGTTTGATGGCAAGTTTTTCAGTTTAAATGTTCTAGTATATCCCTCTGGATGGTTCTGGGAAAATGTCAGATTAGACAAAGAGTGAATTCTAGATGATCTACAATGAGTCAATCCTTTCAGAAAGATAACGCTGCAACAGTTACTAATCATACCACCAGCTTTGATCAAATACCAAGCTACCACTGGTAAAGCTTTTGTCTTTGTATTAAATTTGTTTTTTGAAATTTTTATAATTCAATGCACATTATCATTTTTGATGGATTTACTTCATCTCACTTCACATGGCTGCAGAGTAATGTTAGAAAATAAGCAATTATATTTTTGCTAGTAATTTAGAAGTGTTCTCTATAGTTTAAGCAGTAATGGATACTAACCAAAAGTCATAACATTGTAATGGATGTAGGATGACATGTAGGAAGACTGGTCCCCACTTTAATTTTTTAATGTGATTTAAATATTTAAACTGCTGCTTCTGTATCTGTTAAAAATTAAATACTGAGAACGTATAACATGCTCAATAACAACTGAACACGATAATTTCACCACCTTCACCTCAAAACAAGTGAAACTAAATAGGCCTAAACTCACTCTAACATATTCATTGTAGGCAACATCTATCTGCCAGCTTTTTCTATTTATAGTCCAATTTATAGAAAAAGTGTTCCAGCTTTTCTCTGCCATTCTGCAAGCACTAGCCTGTTACAAAATTCTCAGTTTACAGTGTCTTCAGAGAGGTGAAGCTGAGTTTCACCTCCCATACTAGAAAAGACACCAGCAGTCATGGATCTGGTCTCTCTCCTGAATGCCCAGGCCTGATATGATGACCTTGCTCTCCTTCCCTCTCCCAGCAATGTGACTCTTGGCTCGAAGGTAGCAAGCTGGTTATAGCGGACTCATGGCAGCAGCAGCCAGAGCATCACTCCATATCCCTCTCATGATGGGACTGATTAGGACGAGGAGTATCTCCTCCCTCTTGTTGACAATGAGCTTCTCCCTCCTAGTATCTTCCAAAACTCCTGTCAGTATCCCTCAACTTTAACTTCCAGCACTCCCAGCATCTGAGAGATGCCTGATTTTAAAGACCCTGGAAGGGAAGGAAGCAAGGAACTATCCTATTTTCACTGCAAAAGCAGGAATCTCTTCCACAAAGCACCTACTTCTTTGACCAGTGCACCTGGTTTGTTAGAAAGATTAGTTTTACCTGGCAGTCATCCAGACTACTGACTCAGCAAATCTGGAAACTTCCCAGGAAACAATTGCTTAACTGGATTACACCATGGAAACTGACAACCTAAACAGCTCCCAACACTAAACAGTCCTTTAGAACAATGATCCCAGCAAGGTAATCTATATTTTAACAGCTCAGAATATGATTTTCCAAGTGACAACAAACATGAAGAAACATGTGCAGATATTTAACTGTATGGATGTCCAACTAAGTCAGTGACAAGACCAGAGACTTCAATTATGCTTTAAACTATGAAAATATCTAATAGAATTCAGTGTTTGCTTACTCTTGTATTTGAAAAAAGTTTTTTTTAAGTCCAAGATAGAAGAGGCACCAAGCTTTATCTCAACATGGAACATTCTGTATGACTTTAATTAGCTGATGCCTTACTCCTCCTTCTTGTTTAATAACTTTGAATTTTTGGAATATACTGAATTTACTCATGCTTTATCTGATAAGCTTTGCTTAAAGCTATTCAATGACATAACAATTTGTCTATAGTAGGCAGAAGTACAAAGTCATTGTATAGAATCCTGTCACTGCAAGAAGGAGACAGTCCTCCATATAACTTCTAGCCCAAAGGTAAAAATACCTCAGCAGGAGACCTTTCCTGGCACTTTTGTCCTGACCCAATCCACTGCCAAATACAACCATAGAAAAAATAAGAACTAATTCCCTGCAAATGGATTGAGCTGTTCTTATTACCTGGGTGTGTCTGACTGTCTTCTAGCACTACATCTATCCCTCCCAGGCACAAAATTCAGAGAAAATTTAGGGAGATGATGAAGGGACTAGTGGGAAGCAATAAGGGCTGACTGCCTGGATGCAGAGCTGGCCTCTTGGGAGCAAAGACAAGGACCAGCCCTGAAATCCAGCTGCATGGGTTAGCCTAAAACATAAAACAGACTGCTGTTTGCCTGACCTCTTTCAAAAGGTTTCAAGAGTCCCACTAAAAATGTCCCAGGGATTCTGAGAAAACTACTGAAGTGCTTCATGTTCTAGAAGAGTCAGGAAAGAAATACCTCAATTTTGACATTTGATCATCTTACTTTAAAACACACTTGCAGAAACACATCCAGGTCAGTAGCCTTCACTCAAAAGAAAACAGGCTACAAATCCTATACTCTCCTAAATATATTATCTTTCAAAACTGTTCACAAAGAATGCTAACCTTTTGCAGGCTCAATATCTAAGAAGTATTGTGACATTATTCCTGCACTTTACACTGAGATATTAAATGAAAAACAATACAAGCATTCATACAAGTTTTGAAATGTTTGCATTAACAAAAGATATCGTGAGTTATTTTTAAAATTTATATGGACAACCCAGAAAAGTGATGCATATTTAAAAAAACCCAACAAACAGCAGTAACTGTTGGCATGAAGTCTCATTTTCAGCGTTGAAGCATACTTGTTGAAACATGCATTTCCTTCCTACATTGGAGGCAGAGGATAAAGCCTTAATATGTTCATATACAATTTCTTCACAGGAAGCTACTGTCAGATGAGGTGCAAGATATCTATGTAAACACAGGAACTACTATGTTTTTAATCCAATGCAAATGTTGACTTTCTTTTATAAATTAAACTATGTGACTGCAATTAAGTGAATTCAAGGAAACAAATCTTCAGTTAAATATACTGAAATACTGCACTTAGACTGCAATCAACTGTGTTGTCTTTTGAGGCTTCTTACACTCTTCTCTAAGTCAAGTGTATGATTTAATCCTACAAGCACCATAGTCAGATAGCTATGGTCTGAAAAACACTTCAGTGTCACATGTGTAAACACATCAAAGAACTGACTTCAGTACAAGTTAATATTAAACTATCCACAGATGGAAATCATTATGTACCCTGTTCCTCCACTCAAGACTACTATATACACTAGCAAACAGTGGTTTGAATGCTCTGTTTGTAACCTGCCTTATTTTATAAAGTAAGAAGAAATTACTGGGTTTCAGCAGTCATTATGTGACTTCTCAGAGTCAGGAATTTCCCAAAACAAAAGCCCTTTGTTGATAATGATTTGCTAATGCTAGCATGACTAGTAGGGCTTATATAGCAAAAAGCTTTTTTTGTGCATCTTACGGATGCAAGTTCCTTTTAAACTATCAGAATGCCTGTGCCACAAGCCAGACTCAGCAGCTCAGTTATGCCTGCTGCACAGAACTAATAAGAAAGAAAAAACCACAGACACATACTATGATACAAGTGGTCACAGTCAAGTTATAATTCAAGACAAAACCCTTCAGGGAATCTTTGCTCAATTCTGGCTCACCTTATCATGTATGAATATTGTCCTTTCCTTTTTAAATTTTATTTTCCCGTGTCTATGTAAATGCATCCCGTCTGACACTGTTTCCATACCATCTGTACTGACCTGGGGATGAACGGCAGGTTTTTGGGCTTAACCACAGCCACTGGTTTGGAAAGTGCTTTGGCATGTGACGGAGGTGTAGACAAACCAGCTTGGCAAGGCTTATCTAAAGAGAAGAAGTCTGGGAGCAGTAGGTCTCTAGCCATTCCAAATCTGATTTCTGTACCCTACAATGTTTTGGTTCAGGGTTCAGCTGGACTTTGAATGTCACAGATATGCAATGCTTTAAGAAAAAAGGGAACTACACTTTAAATAGTTTCTGTTGAGTTGGTTTCTACCTTTAATATGTTTAAATATTTTATATAACTGTACAAAAGCAATAAAAATAGTAATATATGTAAAAGATTGTAGAATTCCTATTTGAATATTTAACTTTCATTGTCAGATTCACTGAGTTCTCAATTCTCAGTTCTGTTCAGTGCATGACCCTGCATGATTCACCTGGTGAATCTGGCACCAAATCAATGTAAACATTACTTAGGATTGGTTTAATTCACAGCCTATATTTTACATTTTTATTATTTTTAAATAACATCTATAGTGTGGATGTCAAAACATTGCAGAAGCCCTCCCCAGAACAGCACAGAGTTTATTATTAAAGAAACAAGCACATCTGAAAATAAGTTCCTGTAAGACAGAGAACAATGTGCAGTATACATCACTGAAGCATGGAAGGATAACTTGGGGGTGACAAGAATAGAACATAACTATGAGTGGTATTATTTCAGTTAACTTGAGTGTCTTTCTTCAAGAGGAAATATTCATTTTGCCTCTGAGGATCTTCGGCCTAATGAACTCTACTGTAGCCATTAGAAAGGACTCCTAATTACAACTGGCTTAAAGCAGTAAGCTGCTCTCAACTGCAACACCCTAGGTCTTCTTCAACCCTTCCCTCAAGGACTCCTTTTTTTTCTAGTCCATTGAGCTAGGGAGGCATATGAGGCTTTGTAGGAACTGGAACTGGGAAAAGATGCATCTTCTGTCCAAATGTGGAAGAGTAAGGCTTTATACAGGGGTAATTTTTGAGTCACTGAAAACAAGGACTCCATATTTCACTGGAGTAACAGAAAAGGGCAGCTGTACTAAGAGCAGGGTACAAGGGAAAAAAAGAGAAAATGGCCACCTACACCTCAAGACAATTCCCTGTCCTAGTTCTGAAAAATCAGTCTTCTATATATAGCTGAAAAGCCTCAAGGCAGCTCTGCTTACAACAAATCTACAGAGGTTGGCAACACCTGGTGCTTTGTATTCTGTCAGTGATATGTAAATAGTCTTTTTCACTAAAATTACTGAAATTTAAAATTATTTATGAAAAAATAACTCCTGAATCTTCACCAAAAAGCAAAGATAATATATAAGTAGCTCTGCAATATTCCACTTACCTATACCCCATGAGACACAGCATTCCTATTCTAATTGCAAAGCTCTGCTAGGCTTTTTCTGAGAAATCAATTCCATATAACATATCTAAAAATATATATCATATATATAAAAAATAGACATAAAATTCTGTCATATGTATTTTAGAGTGAAAATCTTGGGGTTTTTTTCCAAATCCCTTTTCTTTTTTTTTTTTTTTTTTATTACTACTAATTACTGTTAATTTAGGGTAATTCATTATCATCCAGACATCATTTTTTAGATCGCACATGCTGAAAACAGAATTACCTTATATATTACAAAACCCATGTTCTATATATGTGCTTGTTTGGATTGTTTTATGGGTATTCCATGAAGTTGTAATTCTGCGGCACACTACCATAAGAATATATGTGTTATAGGAAGAAATAAAGTTATTTCTTTAAAAGATATAGATGTATGGACATGATAATCTTATCAGATTAACTATGTAGTATTTCTAAAAAGCAAAACATTTGCAAAGCCTGCTCTTCTCTGGCTGCATCTCAAATCTATGCTGCATGGGAAAGATGACAACATTTTATAGCTTCAAAAAGTTTTGAAACTAAACATGAAACAAACTTCTTTGGAAAATCCATACTGAAAACAAAATTGGACAACCTCTGATATGAAGTACCCAGTAAAAAAATAAATATTGGTTTCTCGTTTAGAGTTGATGCTCTTCACACATACCTGCAACTTAGTTGTACACTGTTCATATTTATTTCCACAGAAATACAGAACCCTTGACTGTTTTGGGTTTTTTTATAATGCAACCACATTCTGAAAAAAGCTACTATACTGCATTATGGTATGAGATGTTTATTGCTGGTGAGCACTTAAGAGGTCAGGTTTGTTAGCTTGAAATACAATGTTTATTTTCCACATTACTCCAGCAAATTCCCACTGTTCTGAAAGATAAGTTAATTTTTTTTTTCCCAATGTGTTACTGTCAGTACAAAAGTGCTTCAGTCCAACCACTGACCATTATCATGCCTAAGAAATTAAAGAGCCACTTTTGTATCAAAATATTTCAGTATTAGCTAATTTTACTGTTTAGGATATGTATTATGATCTTCAATTTGGAATTTAGACTTTGAAGTTTCGACCTGGGTATACTCTTTCTAAAAGAAAAATGAACGCTCTTGAGTTTGATGATTATAATATACTAATATGATTACATTCCCACATTTCTTTAGATTGATACTGATAATCATAAAAGAGGATATCCTTGAGAGCATGACTGGGAGTAAATTCAGTACATACCTCATAGCCAGGGCTGACAGGAGACTGAGACAGGAAGTTGGAAAGAAGAAAAAACAGAAGAAAGAAATAAGGAGGGAAAAAAAGACAGAAAACAATGTTACTTCAGAAGCAAGCATGAATGTGAGATCATTTTATACTCTCATTCTATGTTAAGGAATAGAATGCAAAAGAATTGCAGCTGAGCTATGACAGGCAAAAATCTGAGTTACATAGCATTGTCCTAGTTCTACTTGTTTTTAGCATTTCTGTTCATGAGTTATACACTGCAAAATTAAGAATAAAAAAAAAAAAAGGGGATCTTACCCAGATGTTATTCTTTGGGGGAAGATAAGTACTACTCAAATACTGTTCCCAGTCAATGTTCAGCTCAAATTTTAAATGCTTTATTGGCTAATGAAAGCATTTATATCCAGCTGAAACCGTCTGTGTGTAGTGGTTCCCAATGAAAGAATAATTAAAATACCCTTGGTAGGATTCCATGTTATCCTGTCTCAAAGATTTTTCAAATGCCACAATTTCTTAAGTTATAGAGCAACCTCTTCATAAGTAGCATTTTTTCCAGAACTCAGACTCAGAAATTTAACAGTCAGCTAAAGTTGGCTTCTTTCTGATTCACAAAACATTGACAAAAAGGTTCTGAAATCATAACTTAGTTAATAATTTAATCTATGAAAATCCTTCAGAAGCTCCTCTCTCAACTGCTCTGACTTATGTAGCAAACAGAGGTTAAAAGAACATTTATTTCAGTCCTATTTAAATAATTGACAGATATTTGTTTGGATTCAGCGGTCTCAAACAGAGATCGTATTTTGTTACCAGTGATTCAAGTGCCCCCATCAATACTAACAACAAATGCTATGATTTTGTGAACAAGGATGATGTTCCTTAGTATATTCACAGAGACTACAGAAAAACAAAACACATGCCAAAGTGCATGCTTTGATTGGTACCACATTACAAATTGCCATAAAACTTATCTCACAAGTACTGCAGAAGAATGGAGTCCAAAGGACAGATCTGATACAAGAGAACGGACAAAGCTTATGCAGGGGAAAAAAAAAGAAATAATTGAAACACATTCAATGCAAAAAAACCCAAACAAAACATAACACATTGAGAAGCCACATGTGAGAGCACTTCTGAAAATCTGGTAAACGATACCATGATTTCCTGAAATAAAAATAAATTCAAAGTGACTTCATTTCTCTAGGCTAGTACCCATCCCTGTACCTACCATAAACATATTTTCGTTGTGCATGCATGTGTGTGTGTACACATGTGTGATGTTCTGAATCGTCAGCATGGGTACATTGATGATTAAAAGTTCTTAGAGAAATACAGCCCACATTACACAGGAAACTTACTGTATTTTTTCACTGTCCACTTTAACATTTTCAACAGTTTTAAAATATGCAGCTTTGCAAAACAAGAATGTATCAGCACACAACACTGTCTATACAATTGACAATGTTTTCCAACTGGATTTTTTTGCTATCTTGTACAGTACATATTTATGGATAGCATACCAGGATGCCGAGTCGTATAATTTGTTTTAACCAAAATTCCAGAAATAATTCAGAATTAGGGCCAGCCTTCCTCAAAATTTTCTGTCTTGGTTTGAATAAGTCAGCAGTTCCAAAATAACTTTCTCAGAATGACGAATAATCTACAAAGATCTGTTGCTGCAGTTTTTGAAGAACTTAACCACCTTACTCATTTATGCAGCTTTTCAATTAAAAATACAGATTCATAATGTTAACCTTAATTTCCAAGTAGCTTTTAGGCTAATGATAATCAGTAGCATGAGTACATAATTATGGTTCGTAGATGGAACTGCATATAACACCAGGTCTACATCATTTGCAATAGTGTCCTTTTAGTATGTCAAGTTTAATAAGTTTAATATTCTAATTGAGAGGAAAACATGATAATTGTTGTGTGTACTTATAAATCTTTTCCTCTCTTTTAAACCTAAAGTTTTCAAAACTTTCACTTAGCAGTGGATTCATTTACACACACTGTAAATTCTTAACTATTGAAGTATATTATGACCATGACTATTAAACGAGGAAATATGACAAAATTTAAAAATACCTATCATTCTAATGCACTTCAGTCATTACATTCTGTTCCCCAAAATGTTATTATGGAAAACTACTATATTAATGTATATACAAGCATACAATATATTTATGGGTGGTGTGTGTATACTGTACATACACATACGTACAGGCATATATATACATTCACCATAAAGATCTGTTTAAGGAAATAATTTCTCCTACTTTCTTCTCAACACTTAGAAATATGCTAAATACACAGGCTCTAAATAATTAACTATAGCCATGACTATGACAGATAATCAGTTTGATACCATGGTGTTTGGGTCACGGTGTTCTCCTGAAGTAAATCTTTCCTGTATCATAAACCAATGGTCTGAAACAGAAGAAATTCAACTTCTAGTTCCAGAGAAGACATTGTCCAAGATGCAACTATTCCCATTATCATGGGTGTCAGTTTCAGAGCTTCAAAATAACCTAATTCTTGACAAAGGGAAGAGACTCCTGGGAGTATCAGAAGTGATGCATACCTTAAACCCACATACCTTAAGCTGGTGACATCCCTTTTACATTGAGATGCCTTTTTTCACATCAATGCTTTATAATTTACATACCACCTTTCTCTGTAGTCTCTAACATGCAAAACCAAATCCTATAGCACTAGATGTCATTGTTTCTTATCCACAACACCAATGGCCTCTATAGCTAGAGAATCCCATACCAGAAGGGCTTCATCTGGCATGCTGGGCGAGGGTTCTGCAGAAACTGTCCGAACAGTGCTGAGTCCTGTCAGGGACACATTTGACAGGCGCCTTTTCCGCACACCACTGCAGTTGTTAGGGATTTTAAATGCACATCTCTTATGGTAATTTAGACCACATCCTGAAAAAAAGAAATTTAAAATCATCTGATTACAGCGTATTACTGACAGAGGAAAGACTTTTTTATTTTATTTTATTTTTTCCCCAAACAACAAGAATTAAAAACAATCACCCTTATTTTTGATTGAACTTTTTTCCTCTACTCTGCTGGTTGAGGTTGTATATTCTATAAATTTTTAAAGAGATAATGTTATAAGCTCAAAATAGTTATACCTATAACCAGTGTCTTGTCTTTGATTTTTCAAAAATCTATGGTCTCAAAGTGCAGGAAACTTCTGTGATCAGCATTGGGAGGTAAGGAGGTTTTTTCCTGCAAATGGTATATTCCACTGGATACAGTCTGCCAGGAGTCAAATAATTGTGGCAAAATGAGAAAAGATAGCTATTACAACCTCATAAAGACAGACAGTGATTTCAGTTAAATGATCTCAGTTAATATGATATAGAATGTGATACAGGCTCAGACTCATAAGAGAAGTGCAAGGCACAGAAAAACTTTGTAGATAATTTTTTTTCACTTCAGGTTACAGAGTCAAATCTAAGAGGCCTCAGAGCAGTCAAAAGCAAGATGTTAATTTATCAGTTAATTATTTTGATATTTCTTACTGTCTCATCTACTCTGGTTTTTTCTGATGTCTACCCAATTTAAAAGCAGCATCAAAGACAACATGCATAAAAGGAAAGGGCAGGTCTCTTCCTGAGACTGAAAAAATCACATTTCACTGCAGCTTACCTTCACATTTGAGTCCCTGACGCACCAGCCCCCACAGCATTTCCCCACAATGGTCACAAAAAGCTGGTGCTCGATAGGAGTGAACAAAAAGAGCATGGGGTCGGATCTGAAAGTCTTCAAAGGTAGCAGAAGCTGTAACAAGACAATTGCAAGAATGAATAAAACTAGTAACATTAGTAATATGCTTCATTTATGTGGTACTAAGCAAAACCCCTCTTGGCTACTATGATGACCACCTTTGAATTTTCTGTTGGTCATTGTACTACATACTGAAGATGAAAAGATTGACAATATACCTTCATACTACAAAGACCACCGTAAAAAGAATAAAGCTGTTTATATAAACTTGCAGAATAACTTCTCTGAGACTATTTTTTCTAATGAAACACAGGAGGATAACAGCATGTCAAACACTTACCAGAAATTGCCAGAGTTCAATCAAATGTTGGAAATTTTTCAAACTACTCTTTTGCAGACTTTACTCACTATACCTGAAGGCATAGATACATAAAACAATGCATCCAGTAAAAAAAACCCCATATTTTCTTTTAGACAAGTAAAGGAAAATGTATAAAAAATGGGCCATTTCAGCCAACCATTTGGCATATGTGATTCAGCAGCGTATGCTGGTATGGGTGAACTAAGTGCTCAAGCTGAAAACATACTAGAGTTTAGAAAGAAAACAATGATCAATAAAGACAAAACCCTTGCAGAGCAGTCTGGAAGACTGCTGTACATTTCCTGAAGCACCAATCCTTTCAAAATAATCTGAGTCTGCAGCTACTCTAACAGTTACAAAAGTTATAGGGGCTAGTTAAAGGCACTAGTATAAACTACAAAAATAATGACAGTGTTTTAAGAACTATTTTAGTATACAGGGACAGCCAGCCCCACAAGACTTTTAAATATAAACTTTAATAAAATATTTTCTCTTTCTTACTAAATATGCTAACTATTTTGACACCATCCTGCACAACATCCTGGTCTCCAAGCTGGTAAAATATGGGTTTGATAGATGGACAGTTTGGTGGATAAAGAACTGGCTTGACAGCCGCACCAAAAGAGTGGCTGCCAATGGGTCCATGGCCAAGTGGAGGCCAGTGACAAGTGGAGTCCCTCAAGGATCAGTACTGAGACCAGTCTTGTTTAACATCTTCGATGGACACATGGACAGTGGCCATGGAGTGCACGCTCAGGAAGTTTGCTGATGACAACAAGCTGTGTGGGGTGGCTGACATGCTGGAGGGAAGGGATGTCATCCAGAGGGACCTTGATAGGCTGGAGAGGTGGGCCCATGCCAACTTCATGAAGTTCAACAAAACCAAGTGCAAGGTCCTCCATCTGGGTTGGGGCAGTCCCAAGTAGCAATATAGGCTGGGTGACTGGCTTGAGAGGAGCCCTGAAGTAAAGGTACTGGTAGTTGAGAAGTTCAACATGAGCCATCAGTGTGCTCTTGCAGCCCAGAAAGCCAATTATATCCTGGGCTGCATCAAGAAAAGCGTGGCCAGCAGGTCACAGGAAGTGATTCTCCCCCTCTACTCCACTCTCATGAGACCCCACATGGGAGTACTGCATCCAGTTCTGGAGCCCCTATTACGGGAAAAATACGGACATGCTGGAACATGTCCAAAGAAGGGCCATGAGGATAATCAGAGGGCTGGAGCACCTCTCCTATAAGGACAGACTAAGAGAGTTGGGGTTATTCAGTCTGGAAAAGAGAAGGCTCTGAGGAGACCTTATCGTGGCCTTCCAATATCTTAATGGGGCCTACACGAAAGCTGGCGAGAGACTTTTTAGGATGTCTGGTAGTAGTATGACTAGAGGGAATGGATCAAAACTAGAGGTGGGTAGATTCAGATTAGACATTAAGAAAAAGTTCCTCACCATGAGGGTGGTGAGACACTGGAACAGGTTGCCCAGAGAGGTGGTGGAAACCCCATCCCTTGAAGTTTTTAAGGCCAAGCTGGATGGGCCTCTGAGCAACCTGACCTAGTGTGAGGTGTACTTGCCCATGGCACGGGGGGTGGAACTAGATGATCTTTAAGGTCCCTTACAACCCTAACAATACTATGATTCTATGCTAAGCACATATCAGATAGTCTAAAGAAAAATAGTATCTTTCAAATGCTGTTAAAAATTAAGCATGTATGCAAACATTTAATCTCATTCAGACTGCCATTTAAAGAGCTGATTTAAGTGTATGGTTACTTTTCACAGATATTACTATGAATGAACCAAGTATACAGCCACTTAATCATTAATCATTAGTCAAATCATTAAGCTATCTCTATAAATTGTATTCCTGCCTTCACCCGAGTAAGATGCTTCCATTTATTCCATGGTAAGCAGAGCCCTGAATTAGGATTCTGTAACAAGTGATATAAGTATTTAGAGGGGAATCTCTTTTAACCTCCATGGTAGGGGAGCTTGTCAAAGCTTCTTACAGGGGCGATGGGCCAGCCATGTTGGCCCACTTCCCTGCTACCAAAACCCAACTGGACACAGACCCAAAAAAGGGCATGCTACAACACACCTCCTCATTAATGCAGACCACTATAAATGCATCACTAAGACTTCAAATCTGCCTACTCATTTCTTTCAGAGTTTCAACCAGAGTTCAGTCTCAGCCCTTCTGTTCAAGACTTTTGTTTCTGGATTTTGCACAGCATCTCTACCTACAGCTTTATGAAGAATATTGTAATTAATATATCTACTTCTTCACATAAAAAAAAAGATCATGGAAAAGCTATGTATCTGGGAGCTTTCTGAAGGATAAGCACCAAAACTGGAACACTGTGCCCTATTAGCTTTCACCAGAACTGGAAATGTACCTTTCTTTGCTATTGTTTATCTAGTTTAGAATTGCACACAACAAATATAAAACCAAACAGCTTACTTAAACAAGATACTCAGTGAGCATGCATTTCTCCTCATGGGAGAACATAAGGAAAACTCAACTCTAAGACCCTCATACATGTGAATTTTTAGAGGTGCTAACTTTTTATTTATAACAGCAGACTTTCCTGAGGTTGCTTCTAAAAGCATAAAAATAATAATCAAAGCATTATTATAACAGGAGCAATGTGTAAAATAAAAATAGTGTCTCGGTCTAGAAAAGTGTACGTAAGTTTATGCCTATTTCCTTGAATACCTAAAGTTATGCATGTATTTTAATTAGAGTAAATGACACTTGCTGAATTGGAAGACTGGAGAAGAATTTTACATGCATTTATAGAGCGTTTTTTTAAATAGTATGAACAGTGCAGTAAAAACACAACTAAGCTTAGAAAAATCAGTAACTAGAAGTTAGCTTATTAAGTTAGATAATGGATTAAAAAGAATTTAATATATCTTTGTATTAAAATACTAGTTTTTGTGAAATTATTATCTCTATAGAAGTCAATGTGAAATTAAAACATCCCACAAGCAGTTCTGCCTTTGGGATTTGATTGTTTGGCTCTCCTGTGTCCTGAATTCAGTCCCATTTAAAGCAGTGAAGCAGATGGAAAGTATTTCATTGTTGAGTGACATTCTGTCACCTTCATTTTTGTTGTACTGGTCTCTTCCCACCCACTCCCCTCCCCTCCGTGCATTCACAAATGGCAAAAGAAATAACGTATATCCTTTCCATTAAAGCCATAACTAAATCTTCTGGTCTCCCTGCAAATTAATTAATGGGTTATCATGACTCATGCTCTTGTAATAAAAAATGTTTCTACTCCCAAGGCAAAAACTATAATTTAGAAATTATCATACCTTTTGTTTAGTTCATATTACAAATAAATGACACATTTAACAGCCATGATGTTAATGCAATTTTAGGGAGGCAAAAATGAAATGTAAAGAAACATTCCAATGTACTTAACTTGAAGTTGTTGTACCAGTTATTATAAACACACATGCAGGAATACATATGTAGCTTCTTTCATTTAAATGTCCTTCAATTTTAATGTCCTTCAATTTTAATGTCCTTAAAAGTTCTTGTACAATACACACTGCAAAACAGAGATTATCAATTTTCAAAGAAATTGCTTTCAATGGAAGCTTAAATTTTGCCTGTTTAACTTATTTCTGAATTAACACTGGGATTTTTTCCTTGACAGAAAAGTAAATTTTCTGTGGTGAATTACAGATAAAATAAACAGCTCTGCAGCAGGTTAGGCTGTTGTCTTCATGGTATCTCACCCTCCTGTATCTGCTACTACACTAAGTACATACTGGAGTTAAAACTCGGCAGTGATGAGCTGAGTGGCAAAACCATTCACCTATCATGAACTGTGAGAAGACCTGAACTGTGTTTCTGTGATGATAAGGGAGCAGGAGCCAGTATTGAAGGGTCTATCTGAAATGAAGGGTCCTGAAAGCTATGCCTAGAAGCTCCAGAAACCAAAGACAAAGCACAGAAAGGAAGGAGACAGTTTCAGGGAATGGGGAAGGATTCTTAGATCCTACCTTTGTACTGAGTTTTGGATCTGGAATACAAACAATTTCAGACCAGCATCCCAAAAAATCACTACCAGGCAATATACTCCACAGCTTAAAGATACTTTTAGGCACCACCCACAGAGAAGATGAGAAAGAAATTGAGCTTAATACAAACTCCTAGATGAGGAACACCAATCTGTTCGCTGAAAAGGTAACTGAAACAATTTCTAGAATGCTTCCAGCACTATAAAAAAAAAAAAGATACCAATGGTGAAGATAAAGCAGTGATAAATACCATTCCTATTCTACATTTCACTCTCCAGGATGAATAACTGGAACTTACTGTATTTCATATAACAATATATTTAAAAAGCCATATAATTTTAAACTGATATAATAAATATTCAAAAATAAAAGGCAGGGAGGAAAAATGCATTTTAGTTGAAGAAAGCTTTAAATCTGGCAAGTACTACAGAATACAGCAATAAGAGGAATACAAAACATCATTCTTGTTCTTTTGATTGCTTTGGCAACATTCCACTCTGATGAAAGGCATAGAACTCTTCTGGGTTTTAATTTTTGAGGTAAAAGTAGTGTTTTTCTAGACTTTAGATTGCTATATTCTCATCAGGCTCTGCAGACAGCATTCTATTTTATTGTCTTATGAAATTATGTTATATCAGAGCACTATTCACTGAAAATACTCTATCATTAGAACTTGATCTCAAAGAATGACATTAACTAGCAAGTTACACAAATCTTTAATCTGCATAAACACAGATAATTCATTTTCTTGTTCTGCCACCTATATGGCATAGTTGACTTTCTATGGCTAAATCTATCACAGCTTAAATTTTCAGAGCATGCAATTCTAGAAGCAGTCCTATATGAATTAGGTTCTTCTTTTAAACTTCTGCCATCATCTTCTAATTTGTTACTTTTCAAAATGTCACATCTAGAAAGGCTTTCATATAGTCACTAACAATAAAAATTTTAACTTTCAGAATATTCCTGTGCTGTTGACTGAAAAAATCAAAGCCCTGCAGATGAAAAGATACAGTGTTTTCTTCAAACTAAATGGAGACCCTTCTCATTAACAAAAAAGCTTCTGTAATGTCAGGCTACTCTTTTGCTTTGACAGAGCACTGATGCTGTGAAGGCAACTTTCTGTCTGTACGTAAAATTGTGCAGTAAAAAAAAAGAAGAGGTTGCACATATGCCTACAACCATATCCTGAAAGGCTTACTACACTGTGGAAAAAGTTTGCAGTATTATGTTTTTAATATGATACTGTTAAACTGCTAATGCTCAGGCTAACTTGTCATCATCTATTTAAGCATTCCTAGTATCACTGAAACATAGACATTGAAACTACAACAGTTTTGACAAGACTATTTCATCAAGTCTGTTAATGACTTGGCTGCTAATGGCTAGTTCTCCTTGTTCTGGTCTCAGAAGCAGATCTATCATTCAGCACAGCTGGAAATGAGAACAAGAAGCCATTGCAACTCACAGAGGTTAGGACCTGCTTTCAGAAAGAGGCAAATGATTTACTAATCGTTTTGAGTTCCAAGTCCAAAAGGGCTTTGAACTGTTAGGAGAGGTGAGATCCTGCTATTATGAGCCACAGAGCTTTAAGTAATGGGAGCTGTCATCTAGCACCCACGCCTCTCATAGCATAAGAAACCATCATGACTAGCATTATGAAACCACATTATTAGCAGTGTCTTGCAGCTATGAAAAGTAGGCATTCTCCTGCTACCCTCTACCATTTGGAATGCTTTTAAGAGTAATGCATCCCATTGGCTTTCCACAGGCACTCAGTAACCAAGTCCTCCACTACAAGAGCTGCTGGCATCACCACTTCAAAAATAAATATACCATTTACACTATTCCACTTCAAGCACTAATGAAATCATAACAATTAATTACTACATATGCAATTTCACTGGGCTAAAAGAAAGGAAAACATTTTATTCTTTTCACTATTTCACCCTGGCAATCAAAGACAGCATGAGTTTTTAGAGACCCATCAAAATCAGCAGAGCTAGGGCATTTCATACGAGCCGAGAACTGATTTCTGATCTCCATCTTGAATTCTGAATTAAAAATTAAACTAAGATTATCAGGACCCTAATATATAATAGAAATTACAACTTCCTAACATCCAGACATGTACAGATTTATAATCACTCTGTTCCTTTACTTGTTCTGTTCTGAATTAAGGAAACATAGATACGGAAAATTTGGATCTAATGTGCTTTCTGGATATATATGTGTGTACTTCACTCTAAATTTTATGTGCAGGAAAATCTTTCTAATCCAATACATTTAATTTTGTTTTCCTTACCTATTATTGCTTTATCCCAATGTTTTAGGTGAAAAATAACTTAAATTATGAATGCTAACAGTTGGCAGGTAACTGGCCCTAGGAGGCAGGGATGGAGAGAATGTAAATTTTCAGAACTGAGTTTTGAACTCTCAAGCAGAAGACAGCTACTTTCTAACTGCAACTGGCACAGGCTAGTTGCAATTTTTAGTAACACCCACACTAAGCAGAAGTGGCATGATCTCAATCTTCTAGTGATAGAGAGACAAGAAACTGAACCACCAACTACAAGCCTTACCACATGTGGTTCTGCACATGGACTATTATGTTGGAAATAGTTGGGGGTTTAGAAAGAAGAGGAGATTGAAAATGAAGTTTCTTTCATGAGAGGTTAAGAAAATGTCTTGTTATATGGTGAAGGCTAATAGCTAAAATTATATATGGTGTATAAATGCTGATGGCTAAAAGTATAATGGAATTAAAAATACAATCTTACGCTGAACTCACTAAGGAACCTCCTTGTACATTTAACTACTTTAACACTAATGTTAACTACCTACAAAAGTTTAGATATCTCTTTAAATTACCATAAGAATTCACTAATATATATCATTATATACAGAATACACATAGGTGTTGTGTGGGGTTTTTTTTGGTTTTTTGTTTGTTTGGTTTTTTTGTGTTTGTTTGGGGTTTTTTTGTTGTTGTTTTTGGTTTTTGCATGGTATCAGTGGGTGTCCATGGGCCCTGATGGGATGCACCAGGAGTGCCGAGGGATCTGCTGATGTCATTGCGAGGCCACTCTCAACCATCTTTAAATGATCATGGTGACTGGGAGAAGTGCCTGAGGACTGGAGGAAAGCAAATGTCACTTTTCAAGAAGGGCAAGAAGGAGGACCAAGGGAACTATAGGCCATCCAGCCTCCCCTCAACATCCGGGAGGACAAGGAAACAACTAATCCTATGACTACTTCTGGAATATGCTTCAGCATCTGCCTGACTAATAATGCTTTCTTCAGGACTCAGATCTCTGACAATGGCCCATCAGAGAAAAAGAACAGAAGCATGACTGTATATAATGGTTGTATTTTGTCAGCACTTTAATCTTTCTAGAAGACTAGAAAAGGGAACGGGGAACCTAACAATGCTAACTAATGGACAATTTGTACATGAAATGCCCAAGAAGACATAACCTGGAAGAAATAAATTAATTACTGCTCTGAACGGTGTTTATTTATTTATTTTTTAATAGATTACAACAATTCGAGAATGACTCATCATGGAAATAACTCCAGTGCCTGGCCAGGTAGATCTGAAGGTCAACAAGATAAGCAAAATATGTCATCGCTCCACTGAAGAAAACAAAAGTGTTCTACTGACTTAATAGGTTGAGTCAGGATTTCACCCATGCACATAAATAAATGGGATTGAAATTAACATTTGGAAACGGTGATACTCATATTCCTCACTTGACATTCTGTGTTCAGTTTCTGTGAGACTGACTCAAAAAAGTATTGTAAGGGAGAAGAACTGGAGGCATGGAAGAGACTTCCATAAAAGGAGAGATTAAAAGACTGGAATTGCTTTTATTTGGAGAGGAAATGAGAAAGAGTTTACTGGATTCAAGAAGAGGAGGAAGCCAAATGACTAAGCCAGGAAACAGACATAACCCCTATAGTATAACCTTCTGCAACAACAAATTAAGAGTGATAGAGCTAAGTCTTCATATGCCAAGAAACAGGCAAGCTCTCCAAATGTCTTTCTGGCAACAAGTTACACCTTCACTAGGTTAACAGAAACATTCTCAAGGTGTCTTATGAGCTGGAGTGAGCCAGATTTCAGTCAGAATGACAGTGTCTCCAGGTTTGAGTCACAATACTATCCAGATATAAAACCCATCAGATTGCAACCTGTGGTAGTTCCAGAGTCTCCTCCTCCTTAGTTTGTTTCAAGTTGTTATATTCCTGAAGAAAAGGAGTTTTGGTTGTTTGTGCTCTAACCTGTGTTAGCTATAAACCTCAAGCACTTCCTGAAAAAATATGTGTATCTTCCCACAAAGGGTTGCAAACATCATTTATTAGAAATAACCATGAGACTGTGTACTGCTATTTGTTCTTTCAAAATATTTGTCAGCAGTCAGACAATGGAAGTAAATTTGATGAGTTTAACAGCAATATTGAAAGATGTATTTTTTACATAAGCCATATTTAATTTGAAACCTACTGGAACAATGAGTTATTGTGACTATGAATTCAAAGAGACTGAAAAAGTAGAGAGGTTCTCCAAACAGGCTCTTTTTTTCCTGGCATATATCCAAGCACTGTAGAATACACTGTTGACAGGTTAACAACATAACTCATCTGATGGGCAAGTTATTCCAAGTGGATTACCTTCTATTTTTCATTATGCTCCTCTCTGAATCATTTACAGCTACTCTCCATTCAAGATTCACTGCTATCAATTAACAATACAAATGTTTGGTCAAGCATGTATTGGTCAAAAAAACCCTGTCAGACAAATCTAATAAAAACCTATATAACAAATCAAAGAGTTTTCTGCTTAGCCTAGGTAAGGCTTGTTCCCCATTTCAAGTTGGTTGTGGAAACAGAGTGGTAGTGATTTGACAGAAGGGAATGGAATCTGGTGAGGAAGAGAGAAATCTTCTAGTTTTGTCAGTTTTATGATTAGATTCTGTTAGCAGCAGCAGCAACTGGAAGAACATGAACCGAGGAAAGGAAACTGAAACGTTAATTGAAATTTTCTTCACACCCACAAAAAGATGATTGGAATTTTTTAGCGGCAATCCATTTTTTTTTTTTCTAATATACAACATCAAATGAAGCTATAGCAGTGGTCTCCAAATTGGTGTGCACATGCCCCTGGGTGTGCACAAGACATTTCATTAGGGTGAAGGAATAAAATATTAGAACTGCAGCAACACATATAAGTTATAAATAAAGAAATATACATACATTGTGGTGTATGGTCAAAAATTGTTAGCAATGGGGTGCACAATAAAAAAAAAAAATGGAAATCCTTGATCTATAGGAGTTTGTCACTCTGCATTTAAGAAAAGCTCAAGTGCTATTAAAAAAATAATTTATAGCCACGTCAAAAATTTCACACACCATAGAGTAAGGGAAGACCAAAGAGATAAAAAAGAATTGCAAAACAGTAAACAGTTATTCATCCTTCGATGGAAGGATGGATTTTGCATTAACATGCGTTTTTGTTTTCTCCATCAATCAATGCCCTTTTAATTACAGGCATTTCATATTGATTCAGAATGCTAATCAGATGATACCATCACATTAAAAGTCCAAATGAGCCTAGAAATATCTATTAAAATATAGGACAATGTACCTCAGACTTCAAGTTTCAATCACCTCAAGTCTCTTGAGAAAGGATCAGCTGAAGTGGGGGCTGCTGAAATATAATACTTGAATATCTATTAAGGTATTGTTACTAAGTGGGTTATGTTAGATTCAGTCAAAATGACAATATGTAAAACCTTCTAAAGAAGGATAAACGTGGTGTATATCATATCAAGAAAACTCAGTAAAAATGAGCACGAAAGAAAAGAAAAAGTCTCACCCAACTAAGAATAAGACATTTAAAGGAAAATAAGGGCTTATTCAGAGTTCAGAGGTTCTAACATATATACCTTCTATATAATATAAAATGAAAATCAACAATTAATTAGACTTACTTTAGAAGCTGAGAGGCAATCTTTTAATGTATTAACTGCAACAAATGCAATTATAATGAACTATAATCAGTTTCAGTCTCACCTTTCTTGGAAAGCTGGATATACATCTTATTGATTCATAGTAACTAAAATCATGTAATTGTTCATTCTACCTTAATCATAACAACCCCTGCATAAACTGATATAACTCAGAAAATATTTCTTTTCAGTGAAATCTTGTGATAAGGATACAAAAGCATAAGGTATTTCTCAGACACCAGAATGTTAACATAGCCAGGAAGACACCAAGAGAAGGATGCTATTTAATTACAACAAAGCAAAAATCACAAATGGTGACCAACTGGATAAGTACTGTAAAATGATAATGAAAGATATAACACCACAATGTTTATCTCAAGGAGCTGGCAGTCAGACTAACATTACAATCCAGTTATATGTTGATATATGGTATTTACTATAATGGTATAGCTATCCACAGCTTTTATTCACTTCAAAATATTTTATCATGTACAAGACAGTATAAACTATTGAACCCAATTAAAGTGTCCACATCTAATGGTCAGGTGGTGTACCATCTATGGGATACTGAAACAGAAACAGCTTCTTAACAAAAGCAGTGGATCAATTCCTACCCTCATCAGCTCAGCAAGAGAAGGTAAAATAGATGCTATTTGAGTTGTTTGCTTCAGGAATCCTGCCAAGTTGAGCACAACTGCTCATAGCAAGCCAATGAAGTACAATCCACTAATTCACAAAAGATGCTAACATTTCATCATCTGCCTTCCAGCAGTGGGCAAAAATCTTATATCCCAATATAATTCTGTCCCAGTAAAAATACACAGAATTTTTAGCAGCAAACTATTAAAACTGGGAATGTAAAATTGTTTTTTGCTCTATATTATATGAAAAGACTTGGAAATTTATACAGCAGTTTTTAATAAACCTTCATGAACAAGGTATAGCATAGAACATAAACTATGCTGGTAAAAAACATAAGTCTGAAGACATTTAAAGCAATGGTTTACTTGAAGTCCTTGAAAAACAGAACTTAAAAAGACACAGAGCATAGAAGTACAGAGCCACAGCAACTCTCACTTGCCAGCCTGTTCTATAGAATCTGTGCTTTCATTTAAAGGAAAACCAGCAAATACAGTTTGTCAGAAAAGGCCACAAACACACAGATTAAGTGTTGGTGGTTGCATCTACAGACAGCTTGAAATAATATCTTCAACGTATCTTCCATTTTAGAAAGAGGTTCATTCATATACAATCCAGATCTCATGCAACACCTTAATGTAAAAACTTCGTTGCTATTTAACTTTTCCAGAAAGAAAGGGTATGGAGAACTGTACCTCTCAATCATTAATGTCTCTTTATTGCCAGTAAGAAATGGCAGTTGAAATAAATAATTTTTAAAGGGTAGTCAAAAGAGCTTAAAAAACCTAAGGCATGAGGCTTAAAGAAGTGTTTGTCAGAGCAAGCATATTCCATTCTGTTCAAACCTATTGTGAGTTTTACATAATGTTATTTTGGTGATTTGCATTTGCATCCTTTATTTCATGAGTGGAACATGAAAGTTACTTTCTCACAGGTCCAGTTGAAGCTTGTAGCAAATACTACTTAATCACACCAAGACTGAAGAACACTTTCCAGCTTAAATTCACCTTAGATAAATTTATTACTTCTTCTCAAGCAAACAGTAAAACTGCTTTTTAGAAAGACAGATCTACAAAGATGCAACTTCTGGTTTCTCTTCCTTTTAGTGTTTATGAATGACTGAGTACCCATTTACAGCCATCTTTGATGATAACTTTGACTGTAACTTCTGAACCTTGCTTCCTGGTTTGGGCTGCCTACTCATTTTTGAGAGTATTCTAATCAAAGGGAACCCTTCCTACAAGCATAACTTGCAAAATCCTTTCTGTAGAGGTTTGGATCCTTTTTCAGTCAGAAATTCAGTTTAACTAAGTAAATATCAGATTCAATGAACACATTAGTTGAGATTTCCACAGCACTAGTAAATGACTTTCCTCTTTTGTGCATCAGGAGACCAGATTAACTTTTCTATTATTTTGAAGAAGAAATGAAATAGAAAATACACAGCTAAGATGGCAAGCAATACATTACTGACAGAATGGTATAAGTGATGCTGTTTAATGAATGCCCAGGCATGCAGCCTACCTACAAATTTTTGGTTTTAATATTCAGATTCCCATCAGGTCAACGGAAACAAAGTATTAAAACAGATTATATTTTTAAAATATATAAAATAAAAGGAAGAAAACAATATAAGTAAAAAACTCCCTGTATTTATGAGAGTTTAATATTCATAATGAAACTTCCCTTTTCCTCTTTTAACGTGCAGCTGACTGAATCTGTAACTCAACATACCCTTTTGCTTCCACTCTTATAATAATGCCTGACCTTCACTTCTGAAATGCCAGAATCTATACTGGCACTGAACAACAATCTATCTGGCTGACTGCAATAGCTTCTGCTTATCTCCTCTGGACCAGTCAGCAGACAGACATACAACATTTGTTCATTGAGTTATGCAATTCTTATACTCCATTACTATCCGACTGCATAATGCACCAATGCAAAATGCAAGTAATAATGTTCATTATGAATATAAAAGCACAGCAGGTGCTACATTCTGAGCTGATTAAATTTCTTGTGTTTTACCAGAAAACTGTAGCTCTACCACAAACTGTTTAACTTATTCATTGTATTACATCCACAGGTATAATCCTCTTCCTTAAAATGGACTAAAGCGCTTCAGCTACCATGAGCAACTCCTCTCAACTATAATTTTTTCTAGATACAGATACATTCTCATATCTTTCAAGAACCTGTAATATAAGGTCTAAACCAGAAGATGATTATTATTCATTGAACTGCCAAGGACATAAGTACAATACAGAAAAAAAATAAATCCCAGATTGTCCAACTTTTATAAAAGACCTTGTAACTAAGTAAACTGCAATGAAAATCAGAAAATGCACAGTATTAAGATATGAACTGATTGTATAACCTGATAGTGCTAGAACTGACAGTTTAGCTTTCTCTACCCTGACCAGTATTGACATGAGCAATAAAAGAAAATGAATGCACTGGATATGTACAGCTTTTGACATCAGATATCAGTGCCTCAGGGAATGTTTATCCACAGCACAGCAGCAAAGCTGTAGAAATAGCACTATATTCTACTGCCTCTTTCAGACATGCCATTCAAAAAAAATTGCCATAGCACACCTTGCATTTACAGAACTCTAGAATGTATATTCTGTTCAGATATTTGTAACAGAGCCTACAAATAAAACACTTCAACCAGTTCAACATAAGCTTCTGAAGTTACATGGAATTTTTCTTTTGTCTTTCCCACTGCTCAAGTTCTCAGTATCATCCACTTTAGTGCTCAAAGCTAATCTCTCCTGTTTTCAGAGGGGTTCTTCCTCCTTTCAAAATAAATTTTCAAGTCATATCCAAAGTATCATGAAAAATGTTCTTATGGCCCTCTATTTTTGTAGACTTTTTTTTTTTTAATTAGGAAGGAGAGATAACCCATCTTCATCTAATTTGTGGTGCACTATTGCCAAAATCTATAATAATTTGAAAATATGTATGAATATATTTCAATAAAAACTGCCTGCATTAGTTTGAATACTTCCCTGAACATTACAGACTGTTTATACAGTTTTTTCTCTTCTCCAGTATTCCCAGAACTGTGAATACTTTCCTCCCCTCCAAGACACAGGAATTTTAACATTGTGGAAATGAAATGCTGCATTTAGATAAGGCTCATCTGTGGGAGGACACCAATGCTTTTGAGGAAGAAATGTATTTACCTCCTTGTATAAGTTGAGACGTCTGACTGAAGGCTTTAATTTGTAATAGTGTAATCACCAGTCAGGCTATGACTTATTACAAGTTTCTTTTAGAGAGAGAGGAAGTCTTCTGAGCACAGTGTTGTCTAGTGAAAACCAGTGAACTCTTAGAAGATGAGTCTAACTGAATCCAGCAATTTCCACAATGTTAATGTTCATGTGCAACTCAGGGAGAAAACCATTCCCAGTTCTACAATACTGATATATCATTGCATGGCTGATCTTCTACTTATTCTTCTGTAGTGTTTAGGAGCTGGTATTACAGCATGCCGATATAGAAAACATGTCTTAGCAATTACTCTTCACAGGAAACTCCTGCAGTAGGACAGGATGAAGACTGAAAGAAGACACAAGTTGATGAAAGCTGGGATTCTAGCTTCAGGACATAACACTGAGGAATTTGATATGACAATACAACCAAAAAGGTGCAAACAATTGACCCACCTCTTCTCTTGGGTTTCAGCTGTTTGAGGTATCCTTGAGATAGCACCTACTGATGACTGAGTGGTCTCCACTCCTCCTCCTCTGGCAAATCTCATGCTGTTGCCAAGGTTTCATAATAAGATTTCTTTAGATAGCTATGTTAATAACTACTGGTGTTTATTTGGTTGGTTGGTTTTTGTTTGCTTTTGCTTGTTTGGTTGTTGTGGGGTTTTTGTTTGTGGGGGTTTGGTTTTTTGGCTTTTTTTTGGCTTTTTTTGTGTTTTTGTTTGTTTGCTTGTTTTGGTTTGTTTTTTAAAGTTGACTTCAGTGGTTTGTTAAAAAAAAAATGTAAAAATCACACCTGTTGGTCTAGGAAGCAGTTTGCATCAATCAGCTACATGATTTTAAAACCTCATACACACAACTGTAGTAGCAGAAAGGCGTTCATGTGCATGCAATCTACAAAGACAAGTTGCATGAAGAGGTATGAGGAATGAAATAATATCTCTTGCTGAACTCATACCATTGTAACTGGGGAGGGAAAAAAAGTCCTCAACTCCAGAACTACATGAATTAGATACTTAAGCAGTAGTCCTCCATGAAGCCCCATATAATTTTTTATTATGTAAGTAATAGCAGAAGAAAAAAATCTGTCATTTTTTGAGGAAAAAAAGGGAGGAAGAGTTGAGACATACCACATTTTCTTTCCTAGTACCTTAGAAAAGTAATAGGCAACTGTTTGCCTTCAAAACTCAAATCTGGATAATCTTTTAAAGTATTCATTGCTTGAAATAACAAAATCATAAAACTCCTATGATTTGCTCTGGGGTTTTGTGTATATTATATCAGAACCTTACAATCTTACAAACCAGAAAAGACACTGTATCTGAAAATAAACACCTATTTCCATTTACAGAATAGTGTTCAAAAAATGCACTGTGCTTTTCTTAAGGATCTCACAGTCATAAAGTGAAAGAAAACAACATTTTCTGAATGCATATACTATTGCAGTAATTTCTTACATCCATATTATCAGTATTTAATATGCATAGATTTTAAATGAAAACATTTTATCTTAGGTTGATATATCTGCTATTAAGTGCTTATTTAATCTGACACAAAAATTATAAATAGATATAATAGAAAATAAAGTAATTTAAATATTGTTTCCTGACCACTTTAGTCCATCCAACTGAACAGTCTTTCTAATATTTATAAACTGCTACCTGATGTAAAATCCATGGCACCTGTTTAGGTCACGTGCAAGAAATGTCTCTTTTAAGCAAAGTTGTAGTAACTTGTACAAGTTGAAGTAACTTGTACAGTGATCTGAAATTCAGAAGTTATGTCTGGCATAAGTGGTAGGCATAAAGTTAAAGAATATAAAAAGCAGTACAAACAACTTCAAAAAACCCAAAGCCCTTGTCAAGATGTGTCTTCATTTATAACAAGAAGACTGGAACATTAACTGCATGACTAGTATGCAGAAGACCTAGAGATGTATTCTGACGATCTGTGATGATCACACATCATCAGAGGATGTTTAGATTAGATATTAAGAAGAAATTCTTCACTGAGAGAGTGGTTAGGCACTGGAACAGGCTGCCCAGGGAGGTAGTAGAGTCATCATCCCTGGAGGTGTTTAAAATATGAGTAGACATTGCACTTGAGGCTATGGTCTGATAGATAGGTGTTAGCATGAAGATTGGACTTGATGATCCTAAAGGTCCTTTCCAACCCTTACGATTCTATGATATTATGGCTTGATAAAAATTAGCTGAAATTATCCTTACAAAAACAATTTTGGAATTAAAATCCTGAAGAACTGTTAGTAAGGGATATTAATTTTCTTTCTCAGTTTTCTTTCTTAAAACATAACAGAAGTGAAAGAAATAACTAACACCCTACACAAATCAGCTATATTTAAAAAAAAATAACTAATACCCTACAGAAGTCATCTTTCTTACTCATGTGGGCTTGCCCACCAAAGCATAATAGTTTAAGAGCAGAGCACTAACTCACACAAGAACTCAGGCAAGAGGATAGAGAAAGGTGAAGAAAATGAAAAAGGAGAACTAATAATTACATGTGTTACAACACAGACCTACTTAAAGCATCTGAAATTCATGTCTGTAATCTCTTTGCAGTCTCATTTCACTGTATTGTGCTATGATGATTTCCACGAGATTAAGAGAGAATACCATTTGATTAAGTACGAAGGAACACTAAGCTTCACATTCTTAACTAAAGCAACAAAAGGAAAGCAAAGGAAAATGTGGTGCCATTGCTGAATGGGACAGGTGACAAAGGCTACGGAAAAGACCAAAGAACTCAAAGCCTTCTCTGCCTCAGTCTTTTCTGGCAAGACCAGCCTTCAGCAATCTCAGATCCCTGAGACCAGAGTGAAAGTCTGGAGCAAGAAAAAACTTAGCCCCAGCAGAAAATAATCAAATTAAGGAACTTTTAAGCAAACTGGACATACATAAATCCATGGGGCCTGACAGGTTGCACCCATAGTGCTGACCAATGTCATTGCACTGCTACTCTTGAGTACTGTGCAGTGTCCAGTCCTGTGCTCTGTCCAGCTCTGGTCTCCCTCATCAAAAAGAAACACATATTTAATCTAAATTATAATCTCGTCAAAAACATAATATAAAAATAAATTTGCTATCTTTTTCACAGTGTCAGAGTACTTTTCTGGTATGCATCATGAAATGTATTGCATGAACACTGTGTGAACCTGGTTGATAGCAATATCATTACCTAGACCATAATTTTTTTAAGAACTTTGTACTGTTCTAAAGCTATTGCTTCTGCAGATATTTTTTAAAAGTTAAGCACTTTTAAAAATAATGCTTTGTAAGCTTTGCTAATGCAAAATACTATAAATATACAGTTATTTGCAGAAGTAGATAACAATTTTTTGTTGATAAGGAAGGAAAGGCCCAAGGAAGACTTTCAAACCTTTTGGCAGAGAGGAGAATGATACTAACTTCAATTGTTCACTAAAAATATGGAAACAAAATCGTAGTCTTTGGGCCATATGGAATTAATAACCAGTATACCTGGGCGAAAGAGCCCTAAGATTCTTCAACCCTGAGTTGTAAAGTAAAAAAAGCCACTCATTTTAGTAATATGTGAATGATGGCTGTAGTTAAGATGACATAAATTAGGCACTCTCAAAATAACATGTGAAACGGATTTTAAGCACTGGACTGATGGTTGAACAGAAAGTAACAGACTAGTAGTTCTTATTTTTTCCAGTCCCAGGGGGGACAAGGACAATGACATGAGACAAAACTAGAAACCAAACCAAAAGAGACAGAAGGAAATGAAGGAATTTCCGTCATTACAATGACACTGTTATAGCTACACAACTTTTGATACAGTTGATATGGTCAGCGAGTTGCAAAAGGCAAATAGTCCATCACAGAAAATATATAAATTAATAACAAGAAGGTAGTAAACAAAGACAAATTTCTTTCATGAGTTCATCATAAATAAAACCCAGATATTTTACAGCTGATCATTACTGTCAACAACTGTATAACAGAATTATTAGAATATTAGAAAGCATATAATAGTGCACTTTGGTGATTTACCTTTAGTTACTGGAATACACTACAAAACTACTTCATGATAGCAAAAATTTCAGGCCTTCAGAAAGCAATGTGTACACTAAACTGGAGGGTGAGAAGAAAAAAAATATATGGATCCTGGGCAATTTTAAGTACCATCCATGCTTTCAGGCAGCATATTTTAAACTGCTTATTCGAATGAACCTATTGCTTAACTAGTAATATGGATAAAATAAGATTATTAAAATGTATACAGTGCAATAAAAAAAACCCAAACGTAGTAGACACAATATGCCTATATACATCCAAGAAAGATTTAGACCCTGCATAGGTTCAAGTCCATACAAACAACTTTTCCTTTTTCTTGAATCCTAACTAAAATACCGTGGCTATTTTGGCTGTAAAAACATGACAATAATTTTCATTGTTTTTTAGTTACCTGACAAAACAACTTCAACTAGGTCTCCTTCTTGGATATCTGCAGCTGATTTCACCAACTGGAGAATGTTTTCAGAGGTAGGGTCATGGCGGAAGAGCAGAATTTTGTCGTACATTCCATAGAAACCACATTCTGGAAACTGCAAATATAAGCCCATAAGAATTTACTACATTGTAAAATACATCAATTTAAAAAATAATTAACATATAATTACATTTTAAGGAGAGGCTACATTATTCCTGAGACTAGTACCAAATGGGATTATTTTTTTTCTCATATGACAATATGAAAGACATGTTCCTGAGCAAGGTGATCTAATGAGATCCTCCTGAAGCAGGTGTTTGAACTGTATGACTTATAGAGCTCCCCTGCAGTGTGTTACTACATAATTCTAACTCTCCCCAGATTACTGACAAAAAGGTGCCTTAAAGCCAGAGTAAATATTTTTCAGCTCTGCCTAAAACATAATTGCTAAATGATAGCTCATTAGGAAATACCTGTTTCTTGAGACTAAAGTTACTAGACACATAAAACAGTATTTCCAAACAATCATTATAATTTATTTTGATGAAAAGAAGTGGGAGCTTTGAAAGCAGATGAAATCCTGTTTCAGCTAAAAAAGAATAAGAAAACCCCCTCAAGTTATAAACTAAATGTGAGATTATTACCTAAGCATCACTCTTTTTTTTTCTGCTGCACATTACATTTTTTTCATGCTCCTAGTTTAAAGAAAAAAAATATTTTATTTTGAAAACATAGACAAGAAACAATATACAAAAGATTAAATTCAATCTTACATCACTGAACTACTCTTTTTATTATTTGGGAGTTTTATCAACATGCAGTGAAAAAACCCCACAATCATAAGCACAGCTCAAGAGATAAACTGTCAAGTTTTGATGTTATAGTGAATTTGAAGAGAATGCAGAATAGAAAGAACCCGACAAAAAAAACCTGCTTTAAAGTAAAATATTCATTAATGATTACTGGCAGCTTTGGAACCTATCCAAGTATCCCAAGAAAGTTAGGATTTTTTTTTATATACAAGAATTATCTTCCGGGTTTGAGTTGGTTTTCCCCAGATAAACTACTCTTATGCCAAGAAAGCTGTTTTGGTGGTGCGATTCTCCAAATAAAACATTGTGTATGGACCAACTGTTGAAGCAGTGACAAAAATATTCTCTCAGCTGAATTTATTCCTGCCAACAATAATGTTGATATGCACAAACAAAAAACAGCCACATATCTTGGTTCTACAATACTATAAACAGTATTTATTTTTGCTAAATACAGAGTAAAAGAGGAAATTCATATATGTCAAGCTACCTAAATGCTAACTAAAAACTAACTAAACATGATGGTATTGGATCTAAATTCCTAACATGAATAAAAGCCCTTGTTTTGGTATAACACCTGCTTGTAGAGGAATTACCAGGAGTAAAATGGTGATTGTAATTTCTATATGAGGAAATACAGTATTTTTGTAAGAAACGGGAAAGTCGAAGTAGATGGGATTCCTAAAAAGGACTTACTTCTAGATGGTAACAATTCATTTGCAGTCATTAAGACATCACAACTGTACATATACATATTGGTTGCCTACTCCAAGTGTGAAATAAAAATGCATCTTCTTAAGCTACTTTCAGTGTGGTTTAATCTAAGGTGCAATAGTCTACAACTCAAACAGGATAAACTGCCTTTACACTCTAACTTGTTAAAGTAACACAAATTAGATGTGTATTTCAAGTGTGTCACATCCATTCCTTCCGCCATTCCCACTTTATAAAAAGATCGATTCTCTAACACTGTTTATATCACTTGCAAACAATTTGTAAGTTTCCAGATTTGCAATTTAGCAAATTTTAGGATAAGAATTTTTGAAAAGTCTTATCTTTTGCCTAAGAAAGGGGATCTCTTTTTTTAACAGAACAAATCAAACAAATGTCATGAACCTGACAGCTGATCTTCTGATGTTGAGATAGAAGGATCAAATAGATAACCTCACATGACCTAATGAACATAACGCTAGAAAAAAATTGCTAGCTAGAAAAAATGGGGAAAAAATAAATGGCAAAATGTGTATTACTAATTTTTATACTCTTTATTTATTAAGTACAACTCTCCCTGTCC
Organism: Megaceryle torquata; assembly: GCA_024611175.1. Classification (NCBI taxonomy): domain Eukaryota; kingdom Metazoa; phylum Chordata; class Aves; order Coraciiformes; family Cerylidae; genus Megaceryle; species Megaceryle torquata. The sequence goes on along the minus strand of JANIJG010010785.1, from coordinate 47,893 downwards.
ACAAGCCATGTTAAATCTTGTTTATGATTATCCACAGTGATATTAGGCTAAAAAAGTGCTAACCTTAGCATGACTGCTCTGAATATAACTGTCATTATCATACAGAGGAAACTCTGAATTATACAGCCATGGGTTTTCTTCATTAATTTAATAAATCAAAGGTAATCTAATACAAGAATTTTTAAAAGTTTAAAATATAAACTATCCTAAGATGCACTTGGCTATAAGAGCTGTTAATGTCGTCCTGCCTTACCATGTAGATGTCATTTGTTATCATGTTTTTATCAGTTCAATAGGCTTACAGTGGAAGCATTGTACTGTTTCTTCATTCTATATTACTGGTAAGCAATCTATAAGGTACCAGAGGGATATCATAGTACACTATGGGAAAATTATTGTAAAGGTTGTGTCACATACAAACTACTACTCTCAAAGCAACCTTCTATCTCATCATTAATATGCTCTTCTGCAAGAAAGGAAACAAAGTTTACTACTTTTTATTATATTGACAGTGACATTTAAAAACTAATCACTCTCATGAAGAAATTAAATTCTGACAGTAAATAAACTGACTGTTTACCAGGCTTAAAACTTCAAGGAAGATCTGGATTCTGAGCCCTTTACAGGGCTGCACTGAACTGACTTTGTCTACTAACAATTAGTGTAACTATTTATAAAACATAGACATATAAGTTTGCAGCATAAAAGGTTTTAGTCATTCATGTAAACAAACAACAGTGTCACAGTAAAGACAAAGTGATTTCAGGCAGCTTGATGAAGAAAACTTGTAATTTAGAGATCATTTAAAAAATGGCTTTCACAGGTGGCAGAGAAGGACTTAAATCTTAGTAAGACAAAGTTTATGGATTAAGCTGCAAGTTATTTCTTAGTTGTCCACTTTAAAAAGGAAAATGAAATACTCTAGTAACAAGTTACGTCCTCATTACTGTTGCTTGTAGTGATTACAAATGTATTACTGTTCTGAATACAATGCATTTATTGATAGATAAGTGATTTAATTTTTTTAGTTTATTAGCTTTTAAAATATTAATATTTACTGAATGTACATGCATTGTACAGACTGTGAATACTACTTTAGTGCTACTTTAATCAATTACATCTCCACAAGAAATAAAATGCATATACATACCTCTCAAGCGGTGTGATTACCCAAAGGTTTACATCTAAAAAAGGCCTAAATGACAGTTTTCAGCATTCCCACTCTTCCTTTAAACGATGCTTGTCTCACATCATGCCAATATTTTCTCCTTACATATACTGTCATGTTATCACAGTAAAAGTGTATTATTTGGGAAAAGCATAAGTGACATCTATTCCAAACACCAAGCCTTAAAAAACTGCTGTCTGAACATTTATATTTTTTCATATGATATTGAAGCAGCTTTTATGGTAAAAAACAGGAAACACTACTAGTTTTTGAAGTCAACCGTGATCAAAATGAAGATGTGTACTTCTTCCATTTCCTGAAAATATCAGGTAACCGTTATCTACCAATAAGACTTTAAAAAAAAAGTTTTAGTTTTTTTTTAATCACTTTTTTGATGAAAAAAACCCCCTGCTGATCAGGATCCCAAGTAATAATTTGGTATTGCCCATCTTGTGGGTACAATGGCAGAAGATTATCCATAAAACACAGGGCAAAAGGAGGCTTGGCACTAACCTTTCCTCAGCAGATACCCAAGTGGAAGCAATCACTGATTGTTCTTACATTTAGCAACTGTAAACATCTCAAGAAAATCCACCAAAATATTTAAACAATAACTGTATAGAAGCCAAACAATTATGCAAATTCTAAATTTTCATTTAAAAACACTTCAAGTGATACTACAAAAAACTGTGCGGACTCATATTAGATTTCAATAACTAGAACCTCTAATTATAAGTATTCAGTAATTAATTTAATCCATTATCCATTGTATGGGTTGATAAATGCAATGGCATACGTCTATCCACATGCAACCACAAACCAAACTACATATGTCCCTGAGTTTGCTGTCCTATTAGCAACTGCTCTCAGTACAAGTATCAAACTGCTGAAAAAAGATTGGTGGTATTTAAAACTCTGTGAAAACACTGTGACAATAAAAAGGTTTTATTATTAAAAAAAGAGAACTTTAAAAGACCTAAAATACCTACATTTAAATGTATTTCCAATATGAACTGGCAAGCTTTTGATAATTAATAAAAATTAACCATATACATAGTTGTTTGAATGAAGAATGCATTCAGCCTTCCTCTTTCTGAAGTAAAGCATTATTTCTAATGAAAATTAACTAAAAGGAAAGGTGAGACTGTCTAAGGTGAGACAAATCTCCCAGCAGTTTGGTTTAATAATTATGTATTTGGAAGATTAGCACAGTCGATATCTCAAATGAAAACCTGATGAGAAATAAACTTCTCCCACAAAGGACTTTATCTGGAAGAACTAGAAAACACATATTCTAAATACTGATTCTAGCTTCAGTGTAATTACTAATGTAATCCAACAGTCAAAAAAAGTGTGCTGCTATCATCATTTTGTTAAAAAAATTGCTTTATTCTAGGAAGCAATTAGAGTTGTCTTTTTCATTTTTTTCAGTCCTCAATGACCTTTTTATTAACATTAAATTGAACTGTCTTTTTTTACTGATAACTATTTTTTTCTTCTAAAAAGTATCTATTTTTTCCTTCTAAATTAGTTAGATTTTTGCAAGCCTTCCTCTTAGAGAAGTACTTAGTGATTACTGTAACAGCAACAAGAACCTTGATAAAACCTGGAATTCTTTCACAGCACAAAGATAATGATCCCACACAGATGAGAACTGTGGGGTAAACAATGTCTTCACAGCATGTGGAGAAGTTGAATCATGCTGAATGTTTGTTGACCTAACCTAGCCTGCTAAAACAAAACTTAGGTTGGCCTAACCTAATGAAGACTGTTGACCTAACCCAAACATGTGGAAAAAAAAAAAATCTTACAGTGATACAACAGTTCTAAAATAAAGATGTAAATGTACAAAGTTTTTGAAACAATTATATTAACCTAACTGAAACATTCTTCTCTTACATTCTTAAAATAACAATGCATTTTATTTTTAGAAGTCAGGATTTCCTTTCTTTACAGAGATTACAAGACAACAAAATCATGATACTGAAAAGCAGAGAATAATTTTTGGCCAAGAGGACTGTCTTAGTTGCGGCAAACACTACTAACTCACTTGCAAAGCTCCCTAAAATTTTTAAAAGGCTATTAACGAAGTGCAAAGCTATCACGAAAGCATTAGTCTTTCCCTTACACATAAAGAAAATACCATGAGACTTCACAGTTTTCTCGTAAAAAACATCAACTAGTGTTCACTTTCTTCACATACACCACTAGTTACCACAAACTAACACAAACTCAGGAGTTTAAATGTAAGTTCACACTATAGCTATAGAGATACATGTAATAACATCTGAGTAAGAACACGAGCTGGTGCCTGCTCCAGTAGCAGTGGTATCTCCATCTCAATCCAGGATGCTTCAGAAAATGATGACTCTCTCTATATCTTTCCAGCGATTAAACTTCAACTTGCTAAGCAGCCAACAGCAAGGTCAGGCAATAAATGCCTATTTCCTTCCCTTTTTTCCTTCTTTATTTTTGATTTTCCCCAGGCAATCAGCTTTCAGTTGTACAGGAAAAAAGGTGTAATAAAATACAAAGAGTAGTGCTGACCATCTTGATACTGCCTACATTGCAGTACTAACCAAAACAGGCTTAGGTCAAGCCCATCTGTCAGTAACTGATGAAATCCTAAAAGGTTAGAAAGAGAGACGATCAGAGAAAAAAAAAAAAAAACACACAACATAGGCACAGATAGGAAAGACCTTGATGTGAACCTCGAGGATAGCCACAAGTAGACAGGTTTACAAGGGTTAAAGCAGTGAATGGGAACAGGAGGATAGGTTCTTGCTTCATTTTTGCCTTTGCATTCCAAAAAAAATATTAGAATTTTTGCTTCTGATCTAATTGCTATGTGAAATAGAGAAGTTTCTATGATTATACCTACTAAACCATCCAGAAACCGTTCTCTGGATCCAAGGCACAGAAATGGCTGACTGCCATATAGCTGACCTCTCCCCAAAAGCAAGAAGATGCCGCTCCCACTGCTTATTTGTAACACTCCCTTACGCATGCTGGGACCCAAAACATCTGGGCATCATCTGAAAGAGTGTGATTTGACATGGTTCAAACTCTATCAGGAAGGACTCAAAGAACTAAAAAGTTTATGTGATTTTGGGCCAGTGCTGGAGCCTGTATGCTCATTTTGCTTTATTATAGATTTATTTTTAGGCATAACTTCAGACAATCAGCACCATTTGGTACATTCCTAACATCACTTAAGCTTCTTAATGCTTTTATATGGGCAGTATCATTCCCTATTTACAATATCCTTCTTTTTACTTTTTCACCACCATCCTTGATTAGTTACATGTTCTATGAAGTACAATGGGATACCTGCAGTGTGTAAGTTAAGAAGCCTTTCCCAAGTGGGCCATCACAAAGCAGTAAACTTACTGTTTTTCATAATGTAACAATATTTTAGATAACAAGTATGCACATGCAAATATTCCACTTGTTCTGTTCACAACAATGATTTGCTGCAGAAAGCTGATTCCTTCATCTATCTCTCTCAGATCAGGAACTGAGTACTTTGTTCAAACACCTGACTTGGACTGGCATCAAACTAAAACTTTTTATGAAGCTGACATGTATGGAATAACAATGACCACAAAGTTAAAATACAGCTGAGCTCCCTCACAGAAATATCTGTGAAACAGATGAAACAAGGCCATGGTGAAACATAGGAACCTGGCTATTTGGGAGAGAGCCTGACCTCTAAGCAACCTTTTTGTCAGCCTCTTTCAGTACACTTTGTTCCCTGTGGTCGTACAGGACAGGAGTTGCTTCCTTTGCATAATATCTTTAAATCAACATGTTCTCTTACTTGCTACCTTTGCCTTCTGTCACTGCATGTCAACTCGCCTTCTACCACTCAAATTATTCACTGCCAAATACTTAGTGTATACCACATTAATCAAGCTACTTCTATGCAGACGTTGAAAACTCTCCATTCAGGGCAAGTAGCAGAAGACAGAGGCAGAGAATCAAACTAAAAGCATCATAACAATACTACTTGGTGTTTTTTCCAAATCTGGACTCTTTCACCAAACAACAGGGGGCAAATTTGACACATCAGAAACACAGCTCAAAAAGGTTGTTCAATTTTACTTGAGTGGTTGAAATTGAAAACTTTAGCAAAACCATGGGGACTTTGGAGATCCTGATTCCTGGTAATGTTTCTTTACTGATTTTTTTAAAAAACTATGAAGACGGGACAGGTGGGGGACGGTGCAAGGCAGGTTTTTCTCTCGTTGCTCCTGAAGAGTCTGGCAAGAACCTGCTGGCTGGGGTCCACCCACTTTAACCCAATGCAATTAAACATGAAAAATCTTAAATGATAACACTTTTCTCTCAAAAAAAAAAAAGAACTTTAGCATAATTAGTGTAACTATCTGTGTTACCACAAGAAATTACTATAACTTTCTCCATTTCCATTAAAAAGATTGACTTTATTTTTCATTGAGACTTCTACAAAAATACTTCATTTTGGATTACTGTATGTAACAGGTTACCAAAAATACATGCTGTTTATGTCTTGGAAACTGACTGTCACTAATACCATGTAAAGACTACCTTATTAAAAATAAACTCTGACCCTTAAATGTAATTTATCTTGTCCAAGAGTTAGCTTTTTTACTGTTACCTTCTCAGCATTTTGTGAATATTCTATATTACAGCTTCTGATGCAATGAAGATGATGTAGAATCAAGCAGATGTGAAGAAGAGTAAGTCTAATAACACATTTTGTCACGTAAAAATTCTAAAAGTTCATGTGCCACACATAACATGTGTAACTCACTTCTCTACCAAGTAGATTAAGATGTTAATTCGACAGAAATATTCTAAAAGTAATAAACACACAACGAGACTCAAAAGAGAAATTAGTCTCCACATCCTATTGGAGCCAAAAGTATTACCATATATACCACATCTGCATATGCTGCATAATTTCCCTGAAAAGTTTCACTGTCAGAAGCACTGAGGGAGAGCACTAACATTTCATGTCTTCTTGGTTATTTCATACTGAGAGTTTGTGAGCATCGTTCTACTAATACTGATTTATTAATGCTACATTTCTCTAAGGCAATATGGGCACCTCAGAAGAAAAGGTCCCACAGTTCCTATGTTCTCTGCGCAGCCCAACGCTGTCCACACCAAAACAGAATTGCAGTTTCCTGCAAAACATTCAGAAGAAAGCGACAATGGTAATATGGTAATAAAAGATAAGGAGAAGGCTGAGGTGCTTAATGCCTTTTTTGCCTCAGTCTTTAGTAATGGGAACATTTGCACAGGGGAAAGTCACTCCCACAAGCCAAAAGACATGGACCAGGAACACAATGTCCCCCTACAATTCAGGAGGGGATGGTCCATGACCTGCTGCTCAACATCAATGTGCATAAATCTATGGGGCTGGATGGGTTACATCCTAGAGTGCTGAGAGAGCTGGCAAGGGTGCTCACCAGGCCACTGTCCATCACTGATCAGCAAACTTGGCTAACTGGGGAGGTACCAACAGATTGGAGGTCAGACAATATAACACCCATATATAAGAAGGGATGGAAGGATGATCTGGGGAACTATGGGCCTGTCAGTTTGACTTCAGTACCAGGAAAGCTGATGATCATCCTGGGTTCCTATTTAATAAACCTGATCTCCTTCTATGACAGGCTGACCCACTTGTTGGATGAAGGTAAGGCTGTGGATGTTGTCTACCTTGACTTTAGTGAGACATTTGAAGGTGTTTCCTACAGCGTTCTATTAGAGAAATTGACTGCTATTCAGGGCTCAGTACTGGGGCCACTCTTAACATCTTCATCAATGATTTGGATAAGGGATAGAGTGCACCCTTAGTAAGTTTGCAGATGACACCAAGCTGGATGGAAGTGTTGATCTGCTTGAGGGTAGGGAAGCTCTACAGAAGGATCTAGATAGGCCGGATCTCTGGGTCAAGGCCAATTCCATGAGTTTCAATAAGGCCAAATGCCGGGTCCTGCACTTCAGCCACAACAACCCGCAGCAGCGCTACAGGCGTGGGGAGGAGTGGCTGGAGAGCTGCCAGGATGAACACGAGCCTGTGTCCAGTTTTGGGCCCCTCTCTACAGTAAGGATGCTGAGGTGCTGGAGAGGGTACAGATGCAGGCTACCAAGCTAGTAAAGGGTTTGGAGCATGCCTCTTATGACGAAAAGCTGAAGGATCTGGGGCTGTTTAGCCTTGAGAAAAGAAGGCCGAGGGGAGACCTTATTGCTCTGTACAACTACCTGAAGGTAGCAAGGAGGGAGTTGGTCTGTTCTCCTTAGTGACTGGAGCAGAAACTTCCATGTCCTTCGGGGAAGAGGCAGCAAAAGGACAATGAATCACTAACAAAATCTGGTAGTTTTTCTTGTTTCTTTAATCAAAAAAACAATTAAGACACTGTCTGAAGAGTCTCCTGCTCACAAGCATTACTGTTTCTGAAGCTGGAGTCTTACTAATTCTATGCCAAAACAAACTCCTAATTTAAGAAAGATGAAAAGAAACCAATTCAAGAGCCAATTCTACACATTGTTTAAGGCACAAACAAACAAACAAACCCCAACACACCCTCCCCCCCTTTCTGTGAGAGTCTACCACCAGATGTGCTACAGCCATCTCTAAGCAAGCATTGCATCAGTTCAGGAGACTGAGTCAAATACATAACTCTAAATAGATTACACAGATACAGAACAAGTGTCTTTGATCTTTTTACAGATTGCACAACACAAACTACTTACTTGCCGTTTCTGCGTATGAGGTAGGAGATCTAGGCAGATCTAATAAAGGTCTAATAAAGACCTAGAGATCATTCTCACTTGTTTGTGTCTCTACTCTGCTTCGAATAAACACTTCATTTCTTTCAAGATAGATGTCAGTCTACATAATTGTGTAAAGATTTTTTTTTTTTTTTTTTTTTTTCGAAAGAAGTGGAAACCAAAACAGCTCTGATCCGGATTACTGTTTTAATTAAAGCATTCCCATGTATATGGTTTCCTCCTGAAAAAGCAGAATTCCCTTACATTTTGAGTAAAGTGTTAAAGAGATATTTTGAAAGTTACTTACTCTTTCATTGGCTCACAACATTAATTCTATATTCCAAGAAAGACAGTAAAAGCCATTTGGAAAAGACTTGTTAAGGGTTCTCTTCTACTTAATTTGATAAAAATGTGATTTTATTTTTTCATTTTTTTTTTTAAGTATAAGAAGCATGGTTTTTTGCAACATTTAGTAATAGTAACTAGTTTGTGCCCCGGTCAGTTTTCTGTCTTACTATTTATTAGTAAAATCACTGAACAGAATTAGTTCTGATCTAGGTCAAACCAGGATAACTTTGTATTCTAGTACCAGTTGATATGGATGTTGAAGAAGGCTCACTGAAGCTGCAAACTTATTTTCACAAATTCAAAAACCTTTAAAACAAAATTGAAAGAGCTGAAAGACAATGGTTGGGTTCTGGAGCAACTGAGAGGTAGAAAACTAACATGCTGCTTTTCAAAAAGGGAAACAGTGCTACGTGCACAACTGCAGACTTCACAAAATAATGGAACACGGTTCAAGAAATGAAAACATGAAGGACAGGATTACTATTTAACTACCACCTTGGCTTTTGGAAAAACTAGGTAACTTGGTAATGTACAGATAAGCCCGCACAAGTGTAACTTCACAGGGACACAAAATTTTACAAAATACTATGTCAGGCCCTGGAAATGTGGAATTCAACCCGCTCTAATGTAACAGGGATTCTACTCTGAAAAGCAATGATGAAATTTAGCTAATGTAGTGGGTAATAAGATGAACATGCACTGTTAGTGAATTGTTTTTGCTATAAACAAGGGAATATCAAAGAAGCATGTGCATTTATTACCTCTGGTTTTGACACTGATGCAACTGCAACAGGAAGTCTACTCATACCTAGAATTTAAAATTCAAAAAACTAGGACACTGGAGAAAGGATTCAGGGAAGAATGATAGAATAATTAAGGAACTGAAAGACAAGCTCTCCTGTATGCAGCAGCAGGGGATTAAACTGTTTAATTTACAAAGGAAGGTCAGGATGTGATTTGATCATTTTTGATAAACATCAGTATGACAAAGTAAAATCTGATTATCTATTGATTCATCTATCTTGCAGACAAAGAAACAGTAAGCTCCAATTTTTGACAGTTGAGGCTATGTATAATTAGACTACATAATTATTTTCCTGGTTTGTTTTTTTGGTTTTGTTTTTGGTTGGGTTTTTTTTTATTATTATTATTTTAAGCTACTGAAACAACTGATCACTGAAAAGCAAATATGGTAGTGCTATTTCCACATTCCTGGATATTTTTTTTTTCCTAAAAGACACTCAAAATGAATTAACTCAGGCAACTCCTATGGACTTTCTTATTCAAAAATATTAGAACAAAGTACTGTTATGTCATACTCAGCAACAACACTCAGAGTCAGGCTAACTAGAGAAAGCTAACAGCTTTCTTTGGACTCTTCTCAGACATCTTTGTATGGTTTGGTTTTTTCTTTAGTCTTGGGATTACAAAATAGCTATTTCATATATCAGGTATCTGACATTATCCTGCCACTCATTTTAGCACTGACGAAACCTCTAATATAACAAACTCTGTCTCATTCTGGATGCCCAGAGAAAGTCCAAGGACAGCACCAAAAAAAAAAGAGTTCTGAAAATGGTGTAAAAGGGAAGATTTAAAGAGCTAAGCAATGATTAGGGGAAATAAGATAGATCAGAGGAAACTAACAGTAAGTCTTTAGTTCCGTTAGTTAGGCAGAAAAGGATTTATACAAAGTCAATTTAAGTTAAATACTACAAATTAAGGATAGTTTAAAAACTAACAGTGACTTTTGGGGAAGAATGTGGCATCTCCATCACTGGAGGTTCTCAGAACAGCTTAGGCAGTGAAGGGTGCAGATACAGCTGATCCTAACTTGAAACAGGAGGAAAGCCTTTTGGGTCTTTCTATCTCTGCATCTACAACTCTTCTAAAAGATATTAAAAAAAAAACAAACCAAAACCTTTCAGTTCAGAGCAAGAAATTAAAATACATAAGGCACATACCTACAGGTTAATGTTCCTTTCTTTATGTCACATTCCTGTGAGTTTCCTTTCTGATTATCTAAAATTCCCATTGTAAGTTCAACTGGAGAAATACTTCCCCATTTTTTATCCTGAACTGTTGTGTAGAGCTCCTTTGCAAAATTACAGAGCTGCCACATTTCACAAGGGAAGTTTTTTCATCTCAGTGTGGGTGAATTCATGTCCACCCCCATCCAGCTAGTACTGACAGATTATTTGACAGTTTAATTTCACTGAGACCTATCTGCCTCAAGAATATTTTTAAACATTAAAACAAAAGTTGCCTTAGAGTTTAATATGTCTGGGATGTGGATCTTAGAAATCCTATCTCCTAACAGATGAAATGAACACATTGTCAACACTGAAATCTTGCATGGGTTTGCCCATCTTCAACTATCCACTCCCATCTTGCAATATTTTAGTGCTTAATTTTTCCAGTACAAAGTTTCACACTCACTAAATCTCATACAATGGGATTGATATTTGACAGTACTGTTCTCAGGGTCAACTTTTCTCATTGCTCTGGTCTTCTGATGTTGGACTTCAAATGGGTTCCCCATTGTGTTTGATGGGATTGAAGCTCTCATGGAGCTAAAAAAAGAATTGCAAATGCTTTTGTGAATACATATTGACTTAATCATGACTCTGAATATTTAATTTTAAGTGCTATCTCCTTCTTTCTTGCAAGAACTGCATCATTCAATTTATTATTAAAAAAATATTTAATGTACTTTCTATTCATTGTGCAGTGCTACAATTTTCACTGCAGAACTGTGTTCTACAATTGATGGTGGAATTAAAAAAAAAGAAATTATTTTCTTAGCACCTTCTTCTTAACAATGGCTTAAACAAGGTCATAAAATAAAGGTATGAGATTGTTATTTTTTTCCGTTCAATTGAAGTCAGAACTGTTAACTTATAAATGCTGCAGAAAGGAAATTTTAACCAAGAGGAACATAAGTCTATCAACTCCTTGGACCTACTGGTTCTCAGGGTATTTCTTATAGAACACCTTATTAAAAATGTATCACTAACAGCAAGGAATTTATGGGTTCCTATCTTTTCCAGAGCAACCGAAATCTCTGGCACAAACCACAGTATTTTGAAGAGTGCTAGAAGCAAAGTCAAAATTCTCTTCCTGCCAGGGGAAAAGCAGCTGACACATTAAGAAAATTTTTCAGACCTTCATCTAACATAGAAAGAAACTCTTCTAAATTCTAATAACAAACGAGTCATTGTAAAGTAATCTCATTTGCTTGAAGTCTCAGCCATTTGGCACACAGCCAGCTGGGGGTGAAGAGCCAGACACTTAATACACAAAGTTCCTAGCAACTAGAAGTCTGCAGGGAGCAGGAAATTCTATTACCAGAAGCTGAGTGAACAAGCTCTCAGCCATCACAGAGAAATATACGGAATGAAGTTTTCGTGGGCCTTCTTAGTTTCTTGCAGTAGGTAAGAAACAGGAAGATGGGCAGTAAGATTCATAGTCAAAGGGGACAGAAACCTACATGACATGTATGCTGTATGATCCGACAAATGTGGAGTAAAAATGTTACAAGTCAAATGAAAGAAAACCAGTGGGAATAACACAGCCTCATTTATCACCATTTTAAAGTCCAGTATCTCAGTTAAGCTGTTTGAATTTTCTGCTCACAACTAAAAAAGTAATCTTTTCTAGTAAGACCAAAAAAAAAAAAAAAAAAAAAAAAGCAGATATACATAATTGTGTATAATGAAAAAGTAAGATGCCTACTTGGCTAAACACATTAAAACTGTACTCAAAATTGAGTTTCTTTTCTCCAAAACCCTGATCTCACAACCATGTTCATAGGCCACAGCCAGGTTTCCATCCCTGGAGGCAAACGTTGAGTTCACACACTGTGGAAACAAGTAAGGCAATTCCACCCGCTGCCTCATAGTGAACTCAGTGGAACAGTGCTAAAGCTAGGACCATTATTCCATAACAAACTTACATAACATAAAATAAACTCCAGGAACAACAGCGCGTATCGCTACTTTCTACAGATGGAGATGAGATTCCAGCTCGTGCTCAGCCAGTGTCTGGCAGCTAGGTATCTGGAAAGTGGCCTGGTCCCTATGGCTTAAAACCAGCTTGTGGTTAGAGAACCACATGAAAGAAATTAAAAAACATACACATAAAAAAACCCCAGACTCACATGCCATGGACTGCTGAATAATCTGTGTGCGAGACAGATGGAACCAGTGGAAAACAGCTAATATGTTTGCATTGGACAGCAGGAGAAACCACACTCAGAGTTTCTCTGCTGTAATCCTCTGCTGCAAGTGGACTTCTGATTTCCAATCTACACCATGGAAGCTTTGGGGGTTCTCTGAACACATAAGGAATTGCAGGTTTCTATTCTGCTATTAAGTTCAAACTGTGCCACACTTTCGCCTTGTCAAATGCTTCATTAAAATGTTACCTGGCTGATAATCCTGAGAGGGGTGTGGATAAAGAACCAACCAAAATATGAAAAAAAACAAAAACAAACCCACCAAAAAACAACAAACAAAACAAAGAACAAAACAAAGAACAAAAACCATAAAAGAGTTTGGCAGGGGTGAAGAGAGAAGCCATTTTTCCACCACAGAAAGAAAAATCACTTCATCGTAACAGCAAAACTAATCTAAAAGTACATCCTGATGGGACAACAACAGAAGTGTGAATAACAAACATGCAGACATCACTGAGTTAAATTTATATGGTTTTCAAGCAACACAAGAAGCTGGTCTGAAAGTCAATGCTCCACTGTCTCATACTGTGTTTTCCTGAATCATACAGAATGGAGGCTCCTCACTGATTCAGCCTAGATGGGCAACACACCTCTTGAGCAGAGACAGCAAAACAGGAGATAGGAAGACCTTTGGCTTTACCAGAAAAACTTTGGCACTATATTGTAAGATCTATTTACCTAGCCAGATGACCCAGCATGACGCCCGTTTATCCTAAGCAGCATAATTGCGGTGTCTGGATATAGAAACTGATGATCAGCACAGTAATAAGCAAACGCAGCCTTCTTCCACAAAGTGGATGGGTACCCGCTTTTCATGGCCTCCCACAGGTGACAGTGCTACACAGTACTTTTGTCAAGCAGACAAGCTGAGAGCTGATCACCTTGTGTCCTAAAATACTCAACCAAGGCAGGGCACGGAGGCTGCTGTGGAAGGGACGCACATGCACTCTTGATATTGGCCCTCAGACCAGCTCTTACGGTTGGTCCTTTGAGCCTGTTACCTGAACCATGTAATCCTCCAGGTAGTATTCTGCAAAATTAAAAGTACCCAAAGCCTAAAATACAACCAGAAAAACATGCATTCCCTCCCCCATTTTATTGAAAGCACAGAGGTGGTATTGTGTGGCATCAAACACAATGCAAAACGTCTGCTGCTCTTAAAGGCTACACACTGAACTTCATTTGGCACTCAGGAGACAGTATTTTGTGGCATCAGTCCTTCTCCAAACATTCTTTTGAACAGGCAATACTAGCAGCAATCTTAGCTGACCACAGAAAGCATTAGTGCACTGTGACTATTTTCATAATAATTTAAGAAAGGAAGCACTAGCCACATTTTGTTCAGCTGTTTCTTGATGCTTCCACAATCTGTAATCAGGCACGCTCTCTTCAGTCTTCCAAGATCTCCCAGTGCTGTGGCAAACACTGCAATTGCCAGTAAGAAAGCCTGTCTCCATAAAATGCATCTGCAGTCCACACAGGGCCTTCTCACAGATAGCTGGGGCCCACCTTGAAACTGTGCTTCAGGAGAGATTAATCCTTTGAACATGAAGGCATGCAACATGCAAACAGCAGCTGACCCTGAAAAAGTCCTAAGGGATGTGAAATGCTAAGCTTTGCTGCCCAGTGAACTTCCGATCCAAGGACTGGATGAAATTAATGGATGAATGGTATCCCAGCTCTAAGATAGTGGCTCTTTCTCTTTTTATTCTTTTTTACTGATTTTTCTCCTAATTGTTACTGAAGATAAGATGCCTGTTTGTGAATTCATGTAAACAAGACAGAACTTTTGTAATTTTCAACTGTTTCTTGTTTGTTGCTTTAAGAAAATCCTACCTAAAAAAATAGAAGTTTTTCAAAACAAAACCCCTTAAACTGCTTTCTTTTGGAAAGCAAACTCTGACCCACTACAGACATTTATTACTGATAATTCACATCTGTGAGTGTAGAATTATTCTGCTTAAATCACTAGGGAAATGGTATTCCAAAGAAGTAATATATTTTTGCACTTACACTTGCAATTCCCACATGTAGTTAATACTGAATGTTGAACCTGCAAGGCATTAATCAGGACGAAGAAACCAACACATCTCCTAAGATGGGTTCCCTGAAATATTTAGGTTTCTTCATCTTAATACCACAACACGTGCTGAACTGGTAAATCTCAATAGTTCTATTGACTGATTTAGCTCCTTGTGGCTCTGGCTTTCTCTGGTCTTGTCCTTCAGCCTTCAGTTTTCTTAATAATATTAGCATTTTTGTAAGAATCTTAACAGTCTTTTTTTCCTGCAGTACTTTTGAATACTCACATGCACAGCATTCAAGACATTCTACATGATTAGTCACAGAAAGGTCTACTTCCCTGCAAATAATACCACTGGCAGCACAGCAAAAGGATGTATATTGCCTTGAAAAACCCACTTTTCTGGTAGGATTTCTGATTAACAGTTGTTCTTAATTTTCCAGCTGTGCACTTCCAGCTAATGTCAGGATCCACAAAAAGTATTAGTTCTCTCCAAACCAGGCTTAAGACCAGAAAACTGATGATCAGGCACACAGCAGACATTTAAAGAAGTGGTAACAAAACCTGTTAACAGACCATCTGCAGACAGCTCCAAAAGGGAAATGATACCAAAATACTCATCATGGTCAGTGGTACATGAAAACCACACCAAAACTACGATGTGTTGGTCTGATAAATCACACTGTTGTGAAACAACAGATGAGAATGGGAAGAGAGGTAGAAAATTCAATTTTCTTCACATCCCAATTTTAACCATGAAACCCAACTTCCTGAATGCTCCATTCCTTAACCTTGTATTACTGACCTGTACTGTAAGCGAAGCAGCACTATAACAGCAACAGACAGACATATCCAAGGTTTGGGTTTACTGAGTCCTAAACAGATTAGACTCATTTGATACTTGTGTTAAGCATTTTGGGCTATGAATCAAATTATTAAATAACTTGTTATGGGTCTGGGATTATCTTCTCCTACACCAATTGAGATATATCATGCAGCCCTCAATCCCTGGGAAATAACTCCCTTGGACCAAATTATCTGGCACAGAAAGCAGCGCGTGATGCTGCAGGTTAGTCAGTAAATTTAAAACTGGCCTGTTTATCTTGATTCACAACTCCATTTATTTCTCATCCACTTGTACACTTACCAGGCCTCATTTCAATTCTGTTTCATTTGTATATCTTAAACCTATAACTGAATCATGGTATTTCAGAACACAATATAAATATAATGGTGAAAATACAACTGCATAGTTCCAAGGACAGGGTAAAAAAACCCCAACAAAATAAAGAATGAACTAACATTCAAGGCCATAAACTTATCCAACACAGTATAAACCATTTGCTTCAAGTAATTTAAAAAGAAGTAGTTGAACTGAAAAGTGCTGAACTAAAAAAAGTGATGATAAATGCTCTGGGGGATGGGGGGAAATAAAGTCAGTCTAAAGCAAACAACAGACTGAATGCTTCGGCCACTCAATAGCCTTGATTGTGCTTTGATGTAGTTTCAAAAATGTCTACTAACTCTCAAGAAATGTAGTGTGACCTTCTTTGCCCTTTTCCCTGTTTCAAGCACTAATATTGCCTTAAGTATCTTCTGCTTAGTTTAATGAAACACTCATTGTATTTAATGCGATAGAAAGAGATCAACAAATGAAAAGTGGTAACGTGGAAACCAAATATACAAAAGCTCAGCAAGATTCAGCAAGAAAACTAGGTTTTCTATCCTGATGTTATACCTAATGAATTTAGTGCAGACTGTATCTTCATCTTGGAGAAGGAAACTCCCTAAAGAGTATCTAACATTCTGTTTATGCAGGAAAGTTTAAGGATGTTGCATATGATCAGCATTTTCTAAAAACCAAACTACAAGTGTTTTTTAGGCATGAGGTTAGGTATAAAAAATAGAAAAAAGGGATGAATTAAACACACAAAAAATCCCAATTTTCTTACATGCAATATGCATTATTCTATCATCGAGCTGTCGACCATGAGGTATAGTGAAAAACAGAATAGGCCAGTTGATGTAATATGTGCTCCTCTCACCTTTCTAACGCTATGAATATCCTGTTTTTAATTTTAATTGGCACTTACTAAAAATCCATTTCATGAGGTTCCTTTCTTGGGAAATGATATAAAGTCAGATTTTGACTATGAACTAGGAAAAAGAAAAATTCAGTGCTGAAAGAAGCCCAAATTAAAAGACCCAGATTGTGTTTTGATAGCTTTCAAATACATAACCTTTTCAGGAAGAATATGAACAGCTCAGTAGCACTTAATTGCAGCAACGTGCCATGCTGAACTATGTCTCACACAAAAATCAAAGTCCTAGCCTGTTCATATGCTTCTCCACATCCGTTTAAAAGGTTGAAAATGTGTCTGATCTGGGAAAGAGAAAGATCTGTACTGTGTACCTTATAAACGAATGTAACATACACATAGAGTATTAATACATATGATTCTTGGTAAAGCCAATAAGGAATACTCATGGAAACACATGAAAAAAAAAGTTTAAAAAAAAAAAATCAATCAAGATCTGGGCTTTCATGAAGTAGTAGTTAAAAAAAAAGCAAAGCAGCTCAACAAGTCAAATAATCCCTTCTGTCTTCATCTAACCCATGTAAGGAAGATCTGCCCCTTTCACCAAGCTTTTTAGGCTACATAACCTCAAACAAGAAGAATAAAAAGCAAATGAATTCCAATATATAGTATCAAACTGTCTCCTTCAAACTTTCAATCATCAATCATCACAGCTCAGCTGAAAGGCATTTACCTGCCCGAGTGCGTTCCTATCGCGACCACTGCTCCACTGGGATGGAAGTCAGCACAGTGTCCCGGTTCCTGAACAGAGAGGCACAGACATATCATTCACCTGCCTGCTCCCTTACAGTCAAACACCTCTCCCTATACCAAAGCTACTCTAAAAGTCTGTGCTCAACTGACACAGGAAAAAACAATCAGTTAGCATCATGCTTATAATCCTCACAACTTTCTTTCTGTGTATCTGTAACATAATGCTACATGACCTTCTTGAAAGTAAAAGCCTGAATTTGTGTAATACTTTTTTTTTTCCTGGGTATTTGCTTGGGTATTAGGACAGAACTAGAACATGAACAATGACAGTAAGGAAGGACATCTAAAGCCAAAACTTGCACAGTTTTTTGATATCCCCTTCATATTGTTTGAATAATTGAAAAAAAGTTAAACCATAACAAGAACAAAGAATTAAGTTTTATTCAACTTGGATTATCAGAATGGCATGAGACAATGATAACCAGATTATAGTATATACAGTGCCTGATGAGCCTGGTTAAGGTTATCAAAGCTTCCGAATAGCTGATTTTAAAGCCATAACTATAGTATTCTTGCTTCTCTTGCAATCAGATGGGACAAGGGTTTTGCAGAAAATTAATGTTTTTTCCCTATTTTCCAGCATTATATTTAATATTAAAAGGTTGACATACATCTAGCAGCCTGGTCCATTCCAGTGTGTGGTCCACAGAGTTCCACATACAAACTTGCCTATCTTGGGCACACGTTAAAAATAAGTCTTTGAAAGGATGGGATGCCAGACCCCAGAGTTCATCTGTATGTCCCTGAAAGGAAAATAAGTATAATTTAACAATGAATAAAACAGACTCTCCTGGAATAGCACACCAGCAGGGAAAGCCTTTACATTTTTGGGTTATAGTTTAAAACACAGTTGTGCTCACCTGTACCTCTACTACAAAACCATCATTAAATGTTCCTCGCAAAACAAAGTTTCGTGAAGTACCCACTAAAAATTGATCTGCTTTTCCTTCTGCTACTGCTCTGATTGTTCCATACTGGTCAGGAACCTAGGAAAAGAAATATCAGTAAAACCAAATCATGCATCTTGATAGGTGCTTATTTTTGAAGTTCATAAACAGTGCACAACAGTATCAGAAATGCAGTTCACCAGTAAAAAGGAACAATCTAATCATGTATAGACTAGATCAGGACCTAACCCAAAACCTACCTCATTTATTTGTTCAATAGAAGCATACAATATGAACAATATGATCTCACTCCAGAGCAATCACAATTATGCCATTTTATTAAGTGTCGGTAGAAAAAATTGCAAATTTAATTACGTGGATTTTTAAGTTTAAAATAGAATCACAGAATTTCTGAGGCTGGAATAGACCTTCAAGATCATCAAGTCCAGCCTATGACCCAACACCATGACATCAGCTACACCATGTCACTAAGTGCCACATCCAATCTTTCCTTAAACACCTCTAGGGACAGCGACTCCACCACCTCCCTGGGCAACCCATTCCAGTGTTTAATATACACTAAAAAATTGCACTCCACAACCTTAAAACTCATCTTACAAGGATAGGAATAATACATGGTTACTGACTGCTTTTCAAAATACGTTGTGAAGAATAATATAAAACTAGTAGCACACAGTTAATACTTTCTGAATTTCTTAATGCTTCCTGATTAGCCTTAAGTATGTGTTCCTATGTCTTATGTCAGCAATGACTGCAAATTTTTAATTCACTGAATGCTTGAATTCTAATGCATTGCTTTATTTTACAGTGTGCCTTTGCTTTGTTTTCTATATGATTTATCTTTAGAAAATACACTAATACTAGCCACAGATGATAGAAAATCAGTGCAATCATTCAGAATGTTTTCTATCAGGGTTCTGGTAATATTACCCAACATAAAACATTAGCTTTAATGTAACATTATTAAAAGACACTGGCATGAGGAGAGTATGTTACTTAAGCCTAAAAGTTGTATATGATAGTCAATACTTGCTTACTCTCAGCCATGTTTTCTATATGTCACTATTCAATTCAAGGTAATAACAAACTCTAGGTGCAACTAAACATACATTTTAAGGAAAAAATACTACTATAAATGGACACTGGATAAATGAAGTTCATCAACATAGCTTATTAATGATTAATTCTTACAGAATATTAATGTGTATATCCTAACAATTTTTTGCCTTATGTCAGAATTCTACTAAAAACATCAAATCCTGGTAAAATTATCTTTCTCCAGACAGGCAAAATTAACAAAAACACAGATGATACTAAAGAATATGCTTGACAAGGCTCTGAGCAACCTGCTCTAGTTGAAGATGTCCCTGCTCTCAGCAGGGGGGTTGGACTAGATGACCTCTAGAGGTCCCTTCCAACCCAGACATTTCTATGATTCTATGAATATCCTCAAAAGAGGGACAAATAAAATAACCTAAAGAAGGGCTTGGAGAATTTCTGTTCAACTTAGAGGAGAGATGAAGTTTATATAAACTCATTTATAGGCTAGAAAACTTAAACACTTTTATAATAAAACATTGCCATCCACTAAAACGAGAGCAGACAGAAGATACTCTATCATCCTACCACTGATCCTCCAAAGGGTAGGGAGAGCACTGTCTTGCTAGTCAGTATCTTGTTCAATGCAATTTCCTTGTCACTCTTGCTTTCTTACCTCAATTTCCCTTTCAGGATTCAAATCATGATCCCAGAGGATGATCTTTCGGTCTTTCCCACCTCCAGTTAGCAGCATCCCATTCCTCATTTGACAGAGTGTGAACACACTGCCATCGTGAGCTTTGATTTGTCTGCTTATCTGATATACTCCTACATGCACAAAAAGAAAACAACAAAGAACACTATTCATTTTTTTTCATCTGTGGTTTACAAGAAGCTGTGGCTTTTGGCAGAAGAATAAAGTAATAGTGTATAATGATTGATGAAATTTGGACTGTCATGTTATTAGTATCACATTAGTATTGCAAACACAAGGTGGTAGTGTTTTCTTACAGCATAAAAGATAAAACAGAGGGCCTATCTTTCTGAAGAGAAACATTTTTTGATATTGATAGTCCTACATCTTCTGAAGACAAAACAAACAACTATTTGCAAAATGCTTTCATTTCTCTGCTACCCAAGGAAATGGAGTTCCTCCATATGCAAGACAAACTGCCCTTGAGAGTCAATAAGTATTTAGCGAATCATTATTGGAAAAGAATTGAAGTTGTTATATTAAAAGAAACTCAAAGACTTGTTCACTATAGTCTTATGGGAATTAAAAGCAAATTATTTATAGCAGTTTCCAGGGTGCATGAACCTAATATCTAATGCTAGATGTTGTCTCACTTAAAAATAGCATAGCCAGCATTTGCCATCTATCAGTATGGCAGTCTTCCCAAAGGAAAATTCTAGGAAGAATGAAAGAGACATGAGAAAACTAAACAAAGGTAGTAAAGGAAGCCTTTAGCATCCTATTTGGGTCTTCATGTCAAAATAACTGCTGTAAGGAAAGCATATTTTTTTAAAAAGCAAGATTCTGGTGCTTTGAGACTCACATATTTTCAAATAGCAATCACAGAAGATTGAAACAGCACCCAAAACCATTCCAGCTTAACTTAGTTAACTCTGCCTGTGGCTCAAGTTAGATCAAGTCAGCATGTTCTCTCACTGTGAAAGTGTTTGACAATCTAAGGTGATAAACCAATTAGAAGATCCCATATTTAATTAAGTTAATGTAAATAAATGTTCTATTCAGTATCTTTTAAGATTACATGGGGAAAAGGCAATTTTTGCACAAGAACTTAAAAATTAAACATAAGGTAACTTGATAAATTACTTTTCCATTGCAGCTAGCTTGAATGACAAAAAAAAAAAATATTACTTATAAAAAGAAGCTTACCATTAAAAATTTACTTTTAATATAAAAGTTTTCCTAGCATTCCAATTTAAATCAGCACGTTTGAAATAGCTGCCAAGTAAAATAAATTATCCTTGAATTTGTAAGTTACCTTAGGGATCAATTGTGCCAGATCTGCATATGTTGGGTAACAAATAATCTTCCTTTCTTTTTTTTTTTTTTTTTATAAAAAGCTTTGCCCTGAAGAGTAATTTTAAAAGCTCTGCCCTAAAGAATAATTGTAACCCAAATTTCAAGTAAGATGGGTTTTAAAGTATATTTTTACAGACAAGACTTGAGTATGTGGTAAACCAGATACTGTTATTCATGTAATTGGTAAAACTATGCATCATATTTTTCCTTCACATACAAGCCCTATTAACATTGACTTCAATACTTAATGGTAGTCATCTGAGACTAAGCATGGTACAACATAACTCTTAAGAGGCAGAGGTACCCTGCAGAATCTTTAAACTTATCCTATAGACTTTTTCAAATCTCAGGATGAAAGGAAAACTAATTAAGTGCATATTTTTTTTAAACGGAAAACATTCAGATCAAGTAGTTTTAATGCATTTCACTGTCTCATTAATTAATTATTAAGAAACTCTTAGGTCTGCAAGAGAGACTTGAAGAAGTTTAGTACCACCTGTTAGTAACAGGAAGTGTACACACTGCCTGCTTCCCTATTCTTTTCCTAATGCAACCCTTTATGTTTGTCTTCTACACACTACCTAAAATCTGTGATTAACTGTGAACGTATCCTACCTTTAGGTCCTTTTCCTGGAGTAGATTCTACAGTAGTTTTGCCCCATATAAGTATTATCCCACCTGAGTCTCCAGTGAGCACATCACCATTTCCCAAAAAAGCCAAACACTGAACAAATTTGGGTTTTTCATATTTCTGAAACAAAATAAGCAAAAGAAAGGGATAATTGCTTGTACTCTAAGTAATTAGTATAATGTATCCACATCCATACACTCCACATACATGTAAGCTGAATTTAACTTTTTTTGTTTCTGATCAAACTGTACATGGTAACAATGGAGCAAATTTATAGAAAGCATGAGCAGATCATTCCACTGCTTTAAAACTGACCTGACATCAAAACATCTTACCCCAAATATCCCTTGCTTCCTTGATAAAGAATTGCCACTCCAGGTCCAGAAAAATATATGAGATTTGCCACATGTTATTATGGTATTTGCATCAGTTGGATGGAATTCTACAGCAAGAACAACTTCATTTGTAGTCTGAAATAATAACAGAAATATTTTATCAGAGGGGACATTAACTACTAGAAACACATGTAAAATCCCGAGTTTCAGAGAAGAGATATGAAGCACTACACAGCTCCTTGTACACTTGAAAGAAATCATAGGTGGTCTGTGCTCAATAAACTATATGAATGACCACGCATATAAATTTATATAGAGAGAGATTTTTTAAAGTTCAGAAGAGACCTTTACAGAACTTCAGTGGAAGCATCAGGGGTTTACACTCAATTTTTAAATCACAAAAGCTTCTGCCCTCTAGAATAGCTAAGACTTCTGCTATGGAAAGTGAATGATGTATAAAAGACACCTTTTTTGGCTGAAAATACTACCAAGTTTTTACACAGATTGGTTTGCTATTCTGGATAATAAAGCTGTGACAGAAGCAAGGGAGAAAATGGTAACATGGCTGCAAACGCTGTTACTGAATTACTAACACCTCAGTGATTATTCCATCCTTTACCAATAGATTTTACAAAAATAACAAACTGACTGGTCATTTATCTAACTTCCAGTGTGTATTCAAGAAAACTGTCTTTGAAGATAATCTCCTGGAGACAATGACTACTTCAGTAAATACATCGATACATTTACTTCTATGGGGTTTAAGCTCATGCTTTGAAGGAGTATACATAAAAATGCTGCTGCATCAACACCTGGGGAGTACCTTTACCCACTTCATTATTTCTGGCTCACTTTAGGAAAGCAACCTTCATAAGTTTCATTTTTGGTTGATGGCCATATTTATTGAATTGTGCTTCTCACACACAGTTTCCTCCACATGGGATCTGCTATATCCACAAACTGTACAGAAACAAAGGACTGAAAATTTTATTGGAGTTCAGCTGAGAAAAGGCACCTTAGCTCAAGGGATGAAACTCCTCACATCACCTATTACAGAAGGTGCTTTAGATAATGCAAGATCATGTCCTAAGTCTAAGTACTGAAGGGCAAGCTATCCCTGCCAAATTGTTTTTCTGAAGCATCAA
Source organism: Megaceryle torquata (assembly GCA_024611175.1). Taxonomy (NCBI): domain Eukaryota; kingdom Metazoa; phylum Chordata; class Aves; order Coraciiformes; family Cerylidae; genus Megaceryle; species Megaceryle torquata. The sequence goes on along the minus strand of JANIJG010010785.1, from coordinate 24,393 downwards.
GAATCTCTCGAATCTCTCTGGAGAGTAAAAACAGTCAAAACATAATGTCAGTAAAACAGGAAATACAAGGCATATGCCAAATAGCTTCATATTATTTATCAGCAAGGAAATGAAAATGCTGACATAGAATTAACATTAAAACTTACAGGACAAAATAGAATTAATATTGGTCAATATAATTCAAAGAAAATGGGTCAAACCAACCTGATTTTCTTATCTGAAACTTCAAGTTTGTTATTATGTAGACATTTATACTTGTAGTGTATACCACCTACTGCCTCATGATTAAAAAGTTTTTACTAGTTCCCCATCTATGTAATATCTCCTTGCTTGATACTGTATAACACAAAGCAGGATGTCTCAAAATACAGACTTCAATAGCAAGTTATTGCTGGATAGGGTGTTTCCAGTGGAATCAACCTTACATGAACACTGAGTGCAACACTGAATCATGACTTCAATTTCTTAAATTGCTCAGGACTTTTTTTTTTTTTTTTTTTTTTTGTAAACTAGGAAAATATTAGAGACTTGCCTTATTGCCTTACTTTGACTGGCTCTTAGGGATGAGTAAAACGTAATGACAAGCGCTGCAATATTCAACTCTCTTCCAATACGCAAGTTAAGAATGTATTTCTTTTGTGCCTTTACACAAGCCAGTAGTATTACACAGTTGCTGTTTCCCAGTAATACCAAATGTGTGTCTCACAAACACATTGTAACATATTTGTTAACAAACACACTAATATTTCAGATTATTAATTTGTGTAATAATTACCTTTATTTCTGCTATTTTTGATTTCCTCTGCCAATCCCACACAGTGAGCATATGCTCATTAGAGTCATCAATTACACATAAATGAGTACCAGAATCCTAAAGAAAAAGAAAAAAAAAGAAATGCTGACAAAGTACTATTATACCCCATCTAGAAACAGGGCAGAGACATAGCATTTTAAAAAACCACAAAGGCAGAAATATAATTTCAGCAAGTCCTTTTAAAGTAATTATAAGCTTGGTATATCTGGTATTTTCCTTTTCTATCAAAGATAGATGTAGATTTTAGTATAATCTCACAAAAAATGACTATGCTTCAAATAATATTCTAAGAAAGCTTTAAAAGTATCTCAACAAGCCTTTCACTTTTAGCTTTTGTTATTGTTTTATTTACTTTGGTTTTCTTTCTTGTTTGTAATATCATGCCAGTAGCAAAGTGGTTTCTCCCTTTTTCTCTTTTGCAAATACTTTGGTTTTCCTCAGTTCGGAGAGGACAGATATGCATAAATGTTACAATCATACAGCTTTACACTACTGAATTTTGCCAGCACTTCTCATATTTTTCCTCCTGGAGCATTAAGTATCATCATTTTCATCATGTAGTTGGTAAAAAGTCAGCAAAGGTATCACTTTCTGAATAAAATGGTGCTTATGGAGCAGAAAGACTGGCATCCACAGATGCCATAACAGAAACGGACTATTTTGAACAATTTCACAACAAAATGGTAAATATGGCTATATGGAATTAAAAGAACAGACAGAAAATCTTAGAACAAAAATATACTTATTCACAGCAACGCATACTTGCACAAACCAGTTGTTTCAAGGACATTTGTAGAAAAATTTGAAGGAGGCCTTATTTATTTTAAAGCTGTTTCTTGCAGTTCAACCGCATTCTCTAACAAATTATGAAAATAAAGGTGGCTCAAATTTTTATTCCCAAATACTATTATGAGCAGTAAAATGAAGGTATACTTGTGAATTATTAATTGGAAATAAACCCAGAAGACAGCATTTGCAATATATACCACTCTTACATGGGTTAATGAAATTATGTGGTAAAACCACAGTTCTAGATACTGCACATTCACTGTTTCAGTCTAATGAGGAATCATGTGAGACTGTAATAAGGTATCAAAGACAGTTTCAGCTGCAAAACAGAATAAGAACTAAAATCTATTCCTCTAAAGTTCCTTAGTGGTTTGATTGCTGTTTTTTTGTTTGTTTGGTTTTGTTTATTTTATTTATTTATTTTATTATGATAGAACATCTTTATTAATCTTGGAAAATAAAAAGATCCAAGTTCAAAAGTTATATTGGTTTCTTAGAGTGACAGGAATGACTGTAGTCCTTTCATATTATTCTATTTTATTTATTCTACCCTCTATTAAAAAAAAATATCTTATTTATTGAAAAGACAAAACCTAGCAACATTTCAATGTTAAGTGAAACAGCAGCAAGAGAGCGTAAGCATTTATTTTCAACAAGTTGCTCAGTGACACTGTTGAGTGTCCATCCTTGGAGATACCCTGAGCAACCCTGAGCAGCCTACTCCGGCTGAGCCTGGTGTGAGCATGATGGTGGATGAGGTGATCTCCAGACCTCCTTTTCCACCTCAGCTGTCCTGGGAATCTCCTTCTATATTAGCAAAATCCAGATGATGTTATTTTTCTTCATTGTTTATTTTTCACACATATTAATTCTTCTTGCTAGGATGCAAGAATCACAGCCTCAGTTTTCAGTAGGTCTGATATGTCTCAGTGCTTTGACAAAAGTACAAAAGCAGCTTAAAGATTAAATATACAAATACTTTTCAGAAAAATAAACTCATGGAATTTTGATATAACAACTTTATCAATGCCAAGCAGTACATCTGCATTTGCTACTAATTTTTTTCTGATAAATTCCATGGCCCCAGTAACAAGACTACTCCCCCCACCTGGCAAAAGTAGAGGCACAAATTGAGCAAATTATTCCTCTGGAAAAAATAGCACTAGATAACACTGTTGGTGGTTTTTTTAATTTCCTGTTGGTGGATAAAAACCTATTCCAGCTGTGCATGCAGAGAAGTTGCCCTTTGTATCAGAATTCACTAAAATTTGTCTTCAGAAATCTCACTAGCAAACTTGTTTTTAACATTCTAACAATAAACCAAGCCCCTCACAAACAAAAATAAACCATGAAACCAAGCACAGACTACAATTTCTAGTTAAGGTTTTTCTTGCCTTCTATTTATTCACTGTGCTAGTTTGTTACAATTTTACATGTGTGATTTCCCCTTTCTCCACCACGCTTGCTGTCAGCTGGTTATATACATAAACTTCACTTACACTTTCAGTACCAAACCAGATCAACTGACAACCACATACAAAATCCCCAGAGTTTTCCTTCCTGTTCACATAGGATTGGATAAACTATTTAACACAAGTAACTGGAGCTGTCTTACCGCTTTTGAAAAATCCAAACAGCCCACTCCACGCTCAAAAGTGCCAAGGCCAATAATCTGCAGCGTCACCAGGCTCACTGAGTCCCATACTCTAACATGGGGCTGAAGAGGCTGTGTGAAAAAGCAATGGGACAAACAGCATCATCAACAGTGAAAGCATCACATGCAGGTGTCAAAATTTGTTAAGCAAATGCTACCTGAACTAGAAATTGCAGACTGAAATGCAGGATGACCTCTGCTAACAATGCTGCTTATTTTGAAGCTCAAAAGGTAAGGAATCAAGACAATCTTGCTCCCTGTGTCTGGGCTATAAACATGACAATGGTGCCACCAAGGCAGGAAATTAAACATGGTGGCATTTAGTAGTTGTGAAAAATCTTTTCCCAACTTAAGCCACTGAACAAATAATGGAAGGTCATCTTACATTTCAGACCCCACACCTAGAAAATTTATACAACAACTGAAAAAAATGATGAAAGTTGTTTTTTCTTTTTATATATAAAAGTAGAAAAATAAAACCAAGCAAACCCCGGTGTACTGATTTCCCTAACAATCACCAACCAGTCAATGAAAATGTCCATGGTTATATTTCATACAAGTACTATCCCAAACCAGCTGAGATTCACAAACATGAAACAATCACAAAAAAATTGGGAAGTTGGCTTATGGACAGCATTCACGATAGGAAGTGACAATAAATCATCCCACTAATGGCAAACCAAACCAACCAGCCCTAACAAGAGTCACTAAAAGTTCAGTGGGAATCATTATAACATCTATACAAAAACCCCATCACTTTCTTGCAAAATCTAAGAAATTAAGTTGAACATCCAAATAAGGGTTATGTTTAACATGCTTCTACACCTCACAGTATCGGTCTTATCCCTTCTCCCCACCCCCTTTTTTACCCCTGTCTAACTTGAAGAAGATAATCCAATTATTCAAATTCTGACAAGAGTTTTCCAAGTGCCAGGAATAGGCGCATTTAAGTGCACCTGACCTCAAGTAAGCAAGTTTGCAGAAAGCTTCACACACCTTCCATGAATTCACAGAGTTAGTTTATCTTCCACAAAGCTATAAGAATACACTGACACACAGAACCAGGGACTTGTTCTCCTCTGGGAGAAACTTATTGAAATAAATGTGACAAAAATGTTGTGGCATGATAAATCAATCAGAAGTTTCACATTTGCTTGCAGAATTAAAATTGAGTTTCCTATGTCACAGATAAAGCACTTCATGAGCTTCTGCTCTTTTTGATGTATGTCTCAGTGCTTAGCTGTTACTGTCTTTAGCAAGAGATATAGGCTGTTACCTTAGAAACAGCAGAATATCTCAGTACATGTAATGCATAAAATAAACTGCAAACAAGGTGATGATGAGATTAAAAAAAAAAAAACTGTCACACTTTTTCCTGATTTTCAAAACAAGATACTACTGCTCAACAGCTCTATTACTTACCCTTCCATCTTTATCCACTCCAGCTAACTGTCCTGTTGCAATTCTAATTTTGTCTGGATGAACTGCAAGACTAAGACAGACAGAAATATGACTTGCTTTTGCTGCCACAGGTCTTCAAAACTCAGAGGTTTTTTTTTTGTTTTGTTTTTGTTTTTGTTTTTTTTTGCTCCACAGAAGCCCATGAAGACACTTACGGTCCTAAATCCCACTTTTAATGAGATAGCTTGAATATTTTTCATCTATTTCATTACATGCTGTACTAATGGGTTGGTCAGGCAATGGCTGCTGGCACATGACCTGAGTACCAGAAAAGCCATCTCCACACATGCTCTGACAAAAGGTCTGCACTATACTGGGAGTCCACTGTAACAAAATATACATTTTCTCATAATGAACTTCCTAAACATAATTATGTGCTGCATTTATAAAGGCTACAGCAGATTTTATGCCTAAATCTACAGATAGCATGAACCTGTGGAAAAAACAGCAGAAAAGTTGGCTGAGGACTTGTGCATCCAGGAGTCAAGGATTACTGCCACTTGAAATGGTTTACTGATGTAATTGTACAAATGAAGTTCTCCAGTATGGTGCACTACTAGTGTAAGTAAAAATCTGCGTTCACTTAACCATATTTTGCTTTGGAGTTCATGTGAAAAAAAAAAACAAAAGATTTCAGAGTATACATCCTCTTAGTCCTTGTGATTTTTTTTTTTTTGACAGACATTCTTATTTGCTTTTTCTGTAAAATTACAAAGGCTAAGAAAGCCATTGAAACAGGAAAGGGGGAGCACAACGAAACCTCAAGAGGTCAAAATGATGGCCACCAAAACCATTCACAATTCCATCTAGTTTTTTGAATGAAAGTGAAGAACATAAGACTGACAGCATTCCTCCCATAGGAAGTAATTACAGTTATCAAAGCACAAACAGAAGAAAAATCATTTAGATGGCAACCCTTCCCCATTCAGGTACAGCAGGGATCTTATGTTGAGCCTTACATTATACACACTACTTTTCAGACTAGCGTAAAGTTAGCAACTGCTGCTACACCCACAAAGACATGGGCTTCAATTTCCCTGCATCTCTATTTTGTTTTGCAAACATCCTTCTGATTTCCCACACTGTCTTAATACTTGGATGGGATATCTATTAAAAAATGAGAAATGTATTGCTTAGTTTTCCATTTGGTCTAATTCTCCTTTATAACTACACCCTTGCCATACTGCCTTTAAATCATTAATTTAGAACTAAGTTGATAACAATTCTTAATTTCCGCAACATGTATTTAGAATAACTTACACAAGGATCTCTTCTCTAGAAAAGATCTTTGTTTTACATGCTGCTGTTTTACATTTAAGCCAGAAATCCTAAACTAGCATGGACTGCCTAGCACCATTCCTTTGTTCAGTGTTTACTACGGTGAATCTAATGGGACTGATGAAACAGAAAATAACTACAATTATGATGACATTAATTAGCTCATACATACAGTTGGAAAGAATGAAAAAAAAATACATTTCTGTATTATTACATACATACTTACATGCAAATGTTATATACTAACCATTTAACGCAGTCTGTGTGACCCAAGTAGTGTCGCTGAGTTCTCTCCTCATAGTTAAATAGTACCACCACTGATGCTATAAAATATACAATTTCTCCAGTAGGAAGGAGATAAACATTGGCTCGACAGTCTCTTCCACGATACCCATATCTATGCATATTTTTTTTGAAGTCAAGGTTTTCATAATCACTGTATATAAGGAAAAAAGAATAAAACAAACAAACTAACAAACAAACAAAACCCTTCAAACTTGTTTTTTTTAATCTTAAAGGATTCCTGAGAACTCTCCTGTCAACAAATGCCCTTTATGTTTTTCATAGCACAAATTCAGTAATACAGTTTTTAAAAACCAAAATACAATAAACTCCATACAATTGGACTTCAGAAAACCAAATCCCTTAAAAAGTAATGCTCACTGATGCTAAAAAATAAACTATATAGGGCACACTGAAGTAAAACAAATACAGTGTTTTCATTTTATAAAAAACTCCATGTCAAATTCCATTAGGTAATGGCAGGACTCACTGTTCTGATTTAATTTTTTTTTTTTTTTTTTTTTTTTTTTTACAGTAAGTGGCCTGTGGTTTTGCACCCGTGGCATCCGGTTATTATTTCCAATTTTCCTTTTAAAACAAGTGGGGGAAAAGCTGTAGTA